>JAYJMH010070645.1:0-33613 GCA_036873815.1 Phacellophora camtschatica | reverse complement strand
AAACTGAAGAAATCTCAAAAACCTGATAAAAACTGAAAAAATAAATAAAATTAAAAATCTCAAAGTTTTGCATATCCATTTTGGCCAAAAAAGAACAATTTTCGAAAGTCTCGTTTTCAGCCAAATAGTAAGGGTATAACCTTACCATTTTAGCCAAAAAGGACAATTTTCGAAAGTCTCGTTTTCAGCCAACTAGTAAGGGTATAACCTTACCATTTCAGCTCCGGTAAATAGTAAATTCTTAATTCTTGAAAGTCTCGTTTTCAGCCAAAAAGTAAGAGTATAACCATACCATTTTAGCCAAAAAAGGTTCATTTTCGAAAGGCTTATTTTCAGCCAAATTGTAAGGGTATAACCTTACCATTTTAGCCAAAAATGTTTAATTTTTGAAAGCCTCGTTTACAGCCAAATAGTAAGGGTATAAGCTTACCATTTTGGACAGAAAAAGTTCAATTTCGGAAAGGCTTATTTTCAACCCGAAAGTGAGTGTATAACTTTACCACTTTAGCCAAAAATGTTCAATTTTTAAATGCCTCCTTTTCAGCCAAATAGTAGTGGTATAACCTTACCATTTTAGACAAAAAAGCCCCAATATTGAGAAGCTTCGTTTTCAGGCAAAAAGAAAGGCTATAACCTTACCATTTCAGTGAAAACATCCAATTTTGAAAAGCCTCGTATATATAAAAAAACTAAGCCTATAACTCTTCCATTTCAGCCAAATTACGACCAATTTTGAACAGCGTTGTTTCCATCAAAAAAATAAGGCTATAACCTTACCATTTTAGCCTAAAAGCTTCCAACTTTGGAAAGCCTCGTATCCATCCAAAACGTTAAGGTATAGCCTTACCATTTTAGCCAGAAAAAGTCCGATTTTGGACAGGCTTATTTTCAGCCAGAAAGTAAAAGTATAAACTTATCATTTTAGCCAAAAACGTTTAATTTTTGAAAGCCTCGTTTTCAGCGAAATAGTAAGGGTATAATCTTACCATTTTAGCCAAAAATGTCCGAATTCTAAACGTTTTATTTTCAGCTCGGAAATAAGGCTATAACCATATCATTTCGGCCAAAAACGTCAAATTTTTGAAAGCCACGTCTTCAGCCAAATAGTAATGGTATAACCTTACCATTTTGGCCAGAAAAAGTCCAATTTTGAAAAGTTTTATTTTTAGACAAAAAGTAAGGCCATAGCCTACCAATCTTAAACAGAAATGTCTGAATTCGAAACGTCTTATTTCCTGGTCAAAAGTAAAGCTATAATCTTAGCCATTTAGCCAAAAAAGTCCAATTTTGGAAAGGCTAGTTTTCAGCTCTAAGGTAAGGATAGGCATTACTATTTTAGCCAGACAAACGTAATGCTATAACCTTACCAATCGTATTGCAAAATGTCAGAATTCGAAACGTCCTATTTTCAGCTTAAAAGTAAGGCTATACCTTATTATTTTAGCCAAAAAATGTACAATTTGAACAGCCTTCCTTCTATCCAAAAAGTAAGACTATAGCCTTGCCATTTTAGCAAAAAACGTCCAATTTTGAAAAGCTTTATTTTCACCTCAAGAGTATGGCTACAGCCTTACCACCTTAGTCAAAAATATAAAACATCTAAATTTGAAAAGTCTCGTTTTCAGACAAACAGTGCTTACGCTTACCCTTTTAGCCAAAACGTTCCAATTTTGAAGAGGCCATTTTCAGCTCAAAAACAAGGATATAACCTTCCCGTCTTAGCCAGTAAAGGCGTACAATCTTGAAAGAAAGAAAACGTACAATCTTGAAAAGCCTTGTTTCCATTCAAAAAGAAAGGCTATAATCTTACCATTTTAGCCAAAAATTTGCAATTTTGAAAAGTCTCGTTTGCAGGTCAAAAGTAAGGCTATAACCTTACCATTTTGGTAAGAAAAAATGGAATTTGAAAAGCTTCGTTCATTCTTAGTCTCATTTTCAGCTCAAAATTTTTTATTTTCAGGACTTTCAGGACAAATCGAAAAAGTCTCGCTTTCGTCCAAAAACAAGGCTATAAACAAAGCCAAAAACAAGGCCAAATTTTGTCCAAAATAGGCAACCTCGTATCCAGGGCTATGTCATAAAATAGCAATGATACCTACCTGGTCGTAATGTTTTTTCTTTGGTTTACGAGAAACAGAATAAGCATAAAAATCAACATTCCAGTGCACTGAATCTCGAAAGACTACAAAATTCAAATTCGAAAAAAGGACAGCGAAAGAAGAATTTTAACTGGTATAAAGTTACGCAAGATGTGCAGGTAGGTACCAGGGAATAATAGTCTATTATTCCCTGGTAGATACCAGGTCTATTTTTCGTCAAAGAAATAGCTCATCTTGGGTACGAGGTTTCAAGATAGGCAATAATAAAAACCACGTTCTGATGCTAAAAATAGCCAATATTGAAAAACCTCGTTCTTGATCAGAAAATAAGGGTATAAGTTTACCAATTTAGCCAAAATTATCCAATCTTAATGAACCTCAATTTGGATCAGGAAGTAAGGCCATAAGATTACTGCCAATTTTTCCAAAAATAGTCATTAAAAACATTGCTTTTGGTCGTCAAAAAGTAGGGCTATCAATTAGAAAAAACTATGTTGAGTAACACATTTCTGAACCCAACTGTGGTGACTAAAATACAAACTTTAATTTTTCTTCAACAATTGGAGCTCAGAAATGCAGCATGAGCAATTAGATCATTGTGCTTCACATCTCTTCGACGCTCCATTTGTAAGCATCTATGGCGACCGATTGTTTCTCTGCTATGGTAGAAAATCGTTTCTTTTCGAAGCCATTAGAACGATCAACCCCATCCCAACGATATCCTGGCCAAATGTTGAATCGATTTGGAGGAGGGTGTGGTCCTTTATACCGAGGTTTCACTAAAAATATAAAAATATTTTCAATCAAATATTCTGAATTTGATTTAGATAACATAAACATTCTAAAAGGCGTCATATAAGTTCTAATTCGCATGATTAAAATTGTTGTTACTTAATATTCATTTTAATTAAATTTAATTTTTAGAATTCAAAAAACTGAAATACAATATGATACCACATCAGAAAAGTTGTGGCGATTGGGAGCCTATAGGTTTGGGGGGGGGCACCAATTTGTTCCATCAGCGAAATACTGGAATATATTTTTATATAGTTTCATTGAGGTTTTAATGTTTTAAATCTTTTCTCGAGAGTTTTATAGGTGATTGATTTTGGAAATGTTGCTCACAACTCTTGAAATAAAAGGCCGATAATGACAAAATTAATAGTTATACCCTAGTTGATATCTCAGCTGGTACACACCTGTGGTTAATTTTAAGGAGCCAGAAGGAGTTACTATAAACTCGTTGACTTAACCAGGTATAAGAAAAAGTCGAGTCTCATGCGACTAAAATAGAACATAGCTTAACAAGCTTAGACCATTTACTTAAAGTGAAAAGTAGCATAGATTATCTTTTATGCTTTGCAGAAATTGTCAGCAAATATTCAAAGATTCTGTGTAAATATACATTCCATGATTTATGGTGATTCCTATCTTTCCCCTTCGTTTTTATTCCCCCTTCCCTTAGGCTCTAGGAATTTATTATGGGGCCTTGAAAACTTATTAGGGGGGGCCTTGAAAATTTGCTACGTCAAACCAATTTCTCCTCCATTCCTCTCACATATATAATTACCGCTCCCTAACAAACGAACAAACTATTCCATGTTGAGAAACAAAGAAAAATTAGGAGACTACTCAACATTTGCGTTGACGCTTTGAAGCATGCAATATTTCATCATCATAACACCAAAATTATACACTTAGCATGCACTGATCGATATACAAAATGCATGTAAATTATGAATGCAAAATATCGAGAAGCAGCTGTCTTACCATTTTTCTTCTCCTTTCCTTTTGATTTCGTTTTTTTTATAAATGCAAGCATTGGATCTTCCACTCTTTCTTGATTCTTAAGCATTATATCAAGATCCGTGTCATTCTGATATCGTGCCAGCGGTTTGCTCATTTCAAAAGCATCAGATTTTAGTTGTTTGTCGTATTCATCTTTTTGTTTTAATCTGATAAGCAAGCAAAAGAACAGTAAAAACGAGTGCCTAAGGGTATAACCTTATAATCTTACCAGTTTGAGAAAAATAAGCCCATTTTAGAAGGCATCGTTTTTAGCCGAAAAGTAAGGCTTATCTAACCTTACCATTTTGAGCAAAAATAGAAGCCAATATTGAAAATCATCGTTTTCAGCTAGAAAGTAAGGCTATAACCAAACCAATTTGAGCCAACATAAGCAAATTGTAAAAAGCATTGTTTTCAGAGAACATTTTTAGAGAAATGAAAATATTACCTTTTGTTGCAACTTTTGTTGCAATAAAATACGTTGTAGAAATTAAAGTTAATTACATTCCAACACGAGACAATGAATGCTTTCAACAGCAGTACTTTAAACAAAGAAATTTAACCAAACAAAATTTCAAACACTTTCAGACGAAACATTTTCAAAAATTGTTTGATCGCTGGAAATGTTTCCACTTCGACGGGGTTTCGACGCTCCCGTATTAAATATGTCAGTTAGGGCATTAAATAGACTATTTCAGAGATCGCAAGTGGGGGCAAAAATGACAATGTTTTGTACCGGGTTCATTTTCAACATTTTGAAAATCGCTTACTGAAGAACAAGCGTCGAAAAAAATCGCCAAAAATTGTTTTTACCAGTTTAGTCTTTTTGAAGGAAATATCAACTTTAATCACTGTAATCCATGCAGTACACGATTTTTGGTAGCTCGTCAAAAATGTTCCGCTTTTTTTGCCGCACCCGGTACAACAAACAATATCGTATCGACAAATTATGAAAATTCTGCAAAGAATCATCACCTATTCATACTTAAATGTTAACATTTCGATTCATATCAACCTTATCTAATTGATCGCCATTTTTCTGAATGCTTAGCTCTATTTCGTTTTTTGGTTATTTGGACACTTCCAAAAGTTTTAAGGCAGATATTTTGTGGTCTACCCGAGTCTTTCTAAAGAGTAACGAACCAAATACATGGAATTAAATTTTAAAAACATTGTCATTGTTTAGAAAATGCTTACCTGAATCAAAGTACCTAAACATTGATCACAAATTAAAGAATGGCTGTTGCATAAATGTAAACAAACATACTAACTGCATAAAAAATGTAGCAATTGTTATTACCCCTTTCTCCATGCATCATATTTTTCGTTTTCCTTTGCTTTCTTTTCTTCAGCTTCCTTTTTTTTTCTTTCCTCCTCAGCTATATCAATTTTACGTCCACTCTTGTCTCTAAAGACAGTGGTTGCTCCCTTCCCAGAAATAGAGCTCTCCATCATTGCAAATTGCTTGTCTTCTGCTGCCTTTCTTTTTACATTCTCTTCGCGAACTGCCTTAGCTGATTGCAGACCAGAATTTTTCCCTTATGGAACATAATTCATTAAAATAATTTCAACAAATGTAAAATTTAGCTCATTAATTCCTCAGTCACAATCAAGATTTTGATTATGTACAAAGTAGAGGAAAACAACAGTTTATTGAAAATGTCATCCAATAAGCAGAAAAGCTATTACACTTAATTGTCTTCTTGAATAACTTATTATATACATGAAAGACTGTGTATACATTTTAACTAAAAATAACTTTACTTAAAACAAAATGTAACAAAATACGTTTTTCTTATTCACCAAATGAAGCAAAAAATCTCAATTAAACGTGAAAATTAACTTCAATCACTGAAATTTAAAGCCACAGGCAGATTGATAACATCTGGAAAAATCAGACATGATTTGAAAAACATTGCCAAATAAAATAAATTCTTGAATCCCAGACTGGAATCTTTTTAGTGCCCAGGGAAGATCTTCACAGCGCAATATTTGTATTAAGACAAATAGGCCCTTTTTTCTTCCATTGTCTACATCCACCCACTTAGCCGCACAAGAAATAAAGATTCCAGTCTGGCTTGCATCATTGTGTTGTTACCTGAAGTAATCACTTCTGGTGCCACCTCTTTGCGTTGTTTGCCTTTATCATGTAATAAATTAGCATCATCAGCTTGCCTGCTATAATGCCTATTTGAATTATCAGAAAACTTGTGCTTCAAAATAAGATCAGGGGAATTGTTTCTTCTCTGTCTCCTTGGTGACAAATCTCGATGTGACTTCATGTTAGTTACTCTTTTTGGAGAAAGATCTGGCGAATTGTTTTTGTTGTAGTGTCTTTTAGGAGAAAGATCAGGCGAATCATGCCTATCAATAGTCATTTTAGAAATCATTTTTGGAGACCCACCATGCCTTTTATGTGATTGCTTTGAAGCAAATTCAGGGGAGTCGTTCCTTTTTCTAGACCTCCTGGGAGACAAATCTGGGGAATTTTCAATTACTTTTCGTCTGGGAGACAAATCTGGAGTATCATGTCTTTTGCGAGTTCGTGTTGGTGATAAATCATGAGACATGTGGTTTTCATAACCTCTCTTGTTAGGGGGAGACAAGTCTGGGGAATCGTGTCTTTGGTTATATTTTTTGGGAGAAATGTCAGGAGAATAATGTCTCCTTTTCAATATTTTTGGAGACATATCTGACTCAAGACCAAGATCAGATTTTCTACTGTTGGAATGACAAACACCAGTTGTTGTTGATGTTTTCATTGACAAACTATGACAAGAAGCATCAGGGGAAGCACTTGAATGAATTCCTGAAGCTCCTTCGTTGTCTTTAGAAATCGGGGCCCATTTCTGCTTGGCCTCTTTATCTTTCTTTGCGTTGTGCTCTGACAAAAGAGTGTTTCCATCAACATAAATCTGAGGCCTTTCTTCGTCCAAATCAAATTCATCTTCAATACTATCATGCTTGTTTTGTTTCAAATCGTCTCTAAATTTCACATCATTGTCAATTATCATTAAATTTTTAGTCTTTCGAATTTTTTTCTTTAGTTTCTTTGTCTTTATTCCTTCTTTATTACCCTCATTTGTCAAGTATTTCTTCAAGTAGTCAAGTTTTGAGATGGCGGCCATTGTTATTTTTCTCAGATGTGCGCTCGTACCCCTGTGGTGAAAACCGAGAAAATGTGAGGTCTGAGGGATCCATTACTACATTACAGGATTTGAATTCAAATACCTTTTACTCACTTGGGCTCGTGAAATTAGCAGTTGTTGACTGCGGGCTCAGGATGCATTAGCCCCCAAATAGTTTACAAAATATAGGTTTTAGCCTTTGTGAAATTCGTCATAGCCTCCCAATCCAAAATATGCTCCACTCCGTTGGGGTCCCTGTCCTTATTCTCAGAGGACCTCGATATGCTTTCAAGAAATTGTAGAATTAGTTAGTTAGTTTTATTTGCCACTGATTAAAATTACAATTTAAATTATAAATAAAAAGATAACATTTTACACAATTCGTAAAGTAAAAAGAAATAAATGAATAAGAAATAAATACATAAAAATAAATTTAAAAACACACACCCCTAAACTAGAGTGGCAGGGATAGCACTGAAAGATCGAAAAGATCTTTATTCCATAATGGTCCCCTTTATTTGGATTTGGAATATAAGACACAAAGCTTTCTGCTTTTCAAATTAGGGGTCGGTTAAAAGTTATAGAGTATACGGGACAAGTGCATTTGAAGACGGGACATTGCAATTTTTGGCTCCAGTTTATACGAGACTGGATCTTTTTAAGAAGGTACAAAGGTATGGAAGAAGCTCGTTTCTGTAACCTTTTCGTTAAACTTTATCCCAAATTATTTGTGAAAGCTAGGGACCGACCCTGTTCCTTGATTTTTATTAGGTGAAACAAACCGTTTTCATTGGTAAAAAAATTCCTCCTGCAAGCAAAGTTTAAAATCAAGAAAATTCTGACAATCTATTGTACGTATCTTACCAATTATCTCTATAATCATTCAATACGTCAGTTTCTTAAATTTGTTACGGGACCATATGTTTTCATAAAATCCCTTTGCAGGAGACATGGGCCGATACCTTTTCTAGAAAAAAATTCTTAAGTTACACAGTTCCTGTATAACACATAAATTTTCACCAGTCCATTAATTTATAAAAAGCCACACAAACTCACAAGTCACAAGTAAAATTCCATAAAAATTTAGCATCAAAGCATTAATTGTACTAAAATCACACCTGCTGCTTTGACGCAAAAAGAAGCCCAATTATCAAGTACTGACAATTAAAAATTAAAAATAATATACCGTATCTTATACGCATACCAAAAATTTAAACATCAAAATGATTCTTGGTATTGTTAAGGGTTTAAAAAGAAAAAGGTCCCAAGGCAAAACAATGTATTTTCTCTGCTATGTAAAAGCACTTTTAACCGTCATTTATATACACTATCATCTTTAGTTATAGTTTATACCATGTGCTCTTTGGTTTATTGTTACTGTTCATAAAGTACAAAGATATCAACGTTGTATTTATATGAATGCAATTTTATTCATTCCTTTATTCATTCATTCAAATTAATGACAGTATACTAATGACAGTATTTGAAATTCATTCATTCATTCATTCTTTCCTACCTTCCATTCTTCATTCCTTCCTTCCTTAATTCATTCACTCATTAATTAGTTAATTAATTCAACCAGCATATTAATGACAATATATAAAATCATGCATTGACATTCAAGTAGATGCATATACGAATACGTCAATAGATTATTCATAATTAACACAAACTGATGCAAGCTATCCCTTAAACATTGCCAAATTATCGGTAATAACATCATTGTAAAGGCCTTTAGCGGAAAGTCTGGGCATCCTTGAGCCATTTTCTAGCCAAAGTTTAAGCCAAATTTGAGCCCTTTTTAGCGTTTGACCCCCAATTTCCGCCCCTGACAGCACGAGTCGCTTGGGGTATATTGAATTGAATTTCTGGATGCCAACAAGCAACTAGCGATCATACATATCCAAACGTTGGCCGAATAAAATTCGCCTCGCTTCAGAAAAATTCAGCAAATATTGCCATTATTTTCCATTGTTCACTCAGCCTCATCTCAAGAAAAATAATAGCTACCCAATCAAGTCATTGCATTTTTAAAATTTTGCAGTTTGATAATAAAAAGTGCCTCTGGATGCTAATGATTACGAGTCGAGTCTTATGTGGCCTATCCTTTCCAGGATTAAAAAAGTTAAGAAGGCAGCAGAGTGTGTTTTGTTTGTAACCTTCTGGACGCAATGAAGACTAATTTGCGAGAATTTACATAGTACAAAATGATTACTTGAAAACACCCTAGCCTACTTAATTGAATTGAAAAAAATCTTCGTATATTAAATGGTAGGTCGTCTCAGTCCTTGTATGGCACTATGTCCAAAGCACGCACTGCATCGTATCGTTTCATTTTCCTAAAAATGTTTTGCAGCTCGTGTATGGTCAAGTTTTCTCGTTCAGTCATCATTTTCCTTAAAAGAGCAGAAGTGGGACTGTATTCATCATTTTCTTTTATCTTGGTTCCGATGGCCTGTATTTTCTCGTTGCTGTAACCGTAGTAACAGGCAAGATGCTTCCAAGATTTTATTAGTGTAGACCTCTGACTGAGTTTTTCTGCAAGGACTTCAAGAGTAGAAAACTTCGGAATCTGATCTAAAGTGGAACCGGACCTTTTGAAAACATCTTGATTTTCCAAAAATAACACTATGTCATTCCGTTGCATATCCCTGCACTTTTGTACAAGATTAACACACGGTTCTGTGGGATGTTCAAGCTGTTAAGAAAAATGTTGAAAATGTTTATTGAAAGTGCATATAAAACATAAACTTTGATTCAAAATGAAATAATTTTAAGCAACCCTCTCCTCAAATTTAACAAATTTCACAGGAATTTAAAGTACAACAATGTTACATGCTATATAATAATGTTACATTAACAATGCTAAATATTGTACAACAATGCTACATATTTTACAACAAAATTTAACAATATGACATGCTGTACAACAATGTTACATATTTGCAACGGCGTTTTATGTTGTACATTCAACAATGTGAAATATCGTACAGAAATGTTAAATGTTGTATAACAATGCTACATATTGTACAACAATGTTTAAAAATATGACATGCTGTATAACATATCTTAGAACGGCGTTTTATGTTGTACATTCAACAAATTGTACAGCAATGTTACATATTGTACAACAATGTATGTATCGTACAGAAATGTTAAATGTTGTACAACAATGTTTAACAATATGACATGCTGTACAACAATGTTACATAGCTTACAACGGCGTTTTATGTTGTGCATTCAACAATGTGAAATATTGTACAGCAATTTTAAATGTTGTACAACAATGTTACATACTGTACAATAATGTTTTCTGCTAAAAAGTACGGTCCATAAAAGTGCTAGACTTGCACTAAGTCTATTTCGTTTTGATAATCACTATATAGAGTGAAAAATATGTCACTGCGAAGGAAAATACCCTGCGAAGGAGAGAATCCCTGAGGTTTCTCTTCCGCACTGACATTTTTTTTTACTGATTAACGAAACGAAGAAAACTACTTTAAGCAAGTCTATAAAAGTGCATACCTGCAAAATGGAGAGAAATTCAAATGCAGGATTTCCACCGCCACAATAAGATCGTTTCAAAGCTCCTCGTTCCTGATCGTTTACTCCGAGATGAAATGCCAAATGTTCCCAATTTTTTATTACACTGCTACTCGGGTCGAGTAAATGAGAAAGCTTGGTGATCCCATCTTCTGAGAGATGCCTAAGCTGACGCTCTGACAAACAAAATTACTTCTTCAATTATATTTACAGGCTTACACTGTGGTGTAAATCACACCAAAGTACAACAGACACTCTGCCGGCTAAATGTATTTTTACGATAAATTTTTAATGAAATTTCATGGTATATTCTTGAATTATGGTGATCATACCGTTATTTATAAGTGGTGGCAGTTTGGAAACGTGAAATTTTTCTCGTTTCTATGTAGACATTTTGGAAGGAAATAGTTAAGAAATACCCCCCTGCCTAAATACCTACCCCCTACCTAACTTAGTTTCTGCATTTTTATTGGTTCAAACAAAAATGATGAATCTCACGTAAACATTCGATCAAATCTCTGGAGATTTGAGTAGAAAGCAGCAACACAGTTTAACAGAATTCAAATTATAAACAGCAAACCTAGTTTCGAGAAAAGGCTGACATTATGAAAATTTGGGAAAACTTTGAGATAATGCATTTTTGATTCTTTTTTGGATCATAAATGAAAAGTTTAGTCTGATAATAAACTTTTGAATTTCTACATTCTGCAAATTTATGAGGGATCTGCAGATTTCAAGTTTATGAGGGATCTAAATGCAAATCTTTTCTTCGGTCAAGATTTTGTCCTAAAATCATTTTCACGGTCAAAGCATTTACAAACATCAATCTTTACAACGTTGTAATTTTGATAAAAATGCTGGTAGAAATGCAAAAATTGGTTCCCAGACTAAACTTTGTATACAGAATCTATATTTAAATTTTGTAAGTTGTATACAGAATGAATAACGCAATATCTAAAAAATTTGATAAATTTCTATAATGGCAGACTTATCTCGAAAAGGTGTATTAAAAAATAATTAAAAATACCAACCACTGGGTTCTGGTGCTGGCTGAACTCCGCGATATTCCGAAGGCACAGAATGTTTTACTGAAAAACTCTGAGGTGAAGCCGTGCCAGCATAACGCATGTCCTGATCTGGTGACCAAAATCTGTTACAAGTGTGTTCTTTTGAAGCCTACGATAAATAAATGAATAAATAAATAAAAGTTAAAGTATGAAAATATTTTCTTAATCTTTCACTTGAATTAAGACTTTGAAAAGCTACATCTGGGTCACCCTCAACCTTCCAATATTTTTCTTTTGATTCTTCAATGCTAAAATATCGGTTTTTAATTCGAAATTTAACAAAAAACTGCTAGTTGTTACAGGGTCAAAAATCTCACAAATTTATTGCAAATGTTAAGAATTTAAATGCAGCAATTCCTGAAAACAATACTGCAAAAAATAAGATAAACACAATATTTAGCAAAATAAGACGATCATATAGCACCTTTAAAAACAATCCAAAAACGATAAAGCCTGCTTTCCACGGTAGCCTCGTTCGCAAGTTTTTTAGATGTGTTTCTATCGCAACGTATCACAAGTGAATTAATTTTTCTACTTGCGATCCCTTGCTCTTGCAACTCTTTGCGACTGTTTGCGATTATATTGAAACCAGGCTTAACATAATTCGTTGCAAAAAAAATTCTAAGAAGAAATTAATTTTAAAGTTTATCCCGATCTTTTACGATCACTTACGGTTGATTTGGGACTTCGTAATCCGTCTCCGTCTTCATAATCTCCTTCCGGCGAAACTGTTTTCTGCAGAAAGAAGACAATCTATCTGTAAAAAGCATAAAATGAAGTACGATATTCTTATCACATTTTGAATTTTTCAAAGACATGTTGAGTTTCGTGTCTCAAAACACACCATGTACCTGGTCTGAAATAAATAGCAAAACTAAAGCTGTGAAACCCTTGAAGATTGTGTTTGATATTTAGTAAAATATTTCAACAACCACCAGCCGGCTCTTCCAAGGTATTTTAAATTGAAATGCAAGCATTGTTGAGGTTCTTTCTTAAATGCCGGTTCTTTCTTTCTTAAAGTTTCGAGAGTTTTCCTTATGTCCTACCGAATTGCGAAGAGCATTGACCCCAGATAAATTTAGTTGAAACAAATATTAAATCACAAATATCTCAGGAAGAATGTATTGCTTTAAACAGGTTAAAAGGCATCAAATGGGGGGCGTAGTTTTTTTTGTACCACGTCCTTCAGATCAACGGAAAACGGGGAGACGACCGTTAGATGTTCCTCCAGGCTGTGTATACATTGATCAACGGCGTCTGTTATGTAAATAAAATTTAAAAAAAACTTGCAAGTAGATAATATAGCAATAATAGAGACAGTGGCTGAGACCAGAAAATTAAGATTACATTACCCCTTGGTGGGAAAGTTTTCAAAAATAATTTTTCTGCGGTCGGTTTCTAAGTAAACCCTGAACATACCATTCATATACCATTCTGTGCAGAATTTAATGGTGAATCCAGAAAAAATATAGTCAGTTCGTTATTAAAAAGCGCAAATGATACAGTTGAGATTTAATGCAAAATTTACCATCCTTGTGCAAACAGCTTTGTGTACCTTATTGCCTGCGTTGCAACCAAACCAACGTTTCCGTGAAAGGCTGAAGGTCATAAACAACAAAAGTATATCAGGGAATTTTGACATGTTTTGTAATCTCAGAATAACCAACATTCAAATTAATGCTAATGGTTTCCAAGGTTTTTTCTTATTTTAGAGAGAAACTTTAGATAAACTTTCATAACATAATCGATTTGTGAGTCTTCCCTAAGCGACTAAATCTAAAAGAAATGTGGCATGAGAGGTTTTTCCCCGCCCACCCCCGGGTCCTAAATTTAACTTACAGTCACAGGTGAAATGGCTTTTCTATTGTCTTTTTCGTGGAGATCTGGCAAAGAAACAATTTCCTGAAAAAAAATTGAAAATTCCATTGTCTTAAAATAAATCATCTACTTGCAATAAAAATTGTTAACTGAAAACGCACACACAATTACAAAGGGGTTTAGACTTGGGGGTGTTCTTCAATGCCAATTTTTTTCGGTCGCCTTTCTTATTCGGAATTCGCGTTTTCTAAAGGCAATCTTATGTAAATGGTGGGTTTAGAAGCTTACTAAAACCTTCTGTTCCTGAAAACATTTCCGAGAATTCGAAGTTTCCACGAAACTGCCAGTTGTTAGGAACGATACTTTCAAGATAACATATACGGTAATTCTCGTTCCTTTCAATTTTTAGATTCCGTTTCTCGGAAACATACCATTTTCATGATTTGGAAGATCTAAAAGAACACATTAGAATTATAATATTGATCCACATAGTGTGTCAAGTATTACGACAATAAATTTGCATGAGAAATGAGGACAATAAACTTGTTGAAGTTCTTTCGTCCTCTTTACTCATATACAGACAGTGCGTCGATATACCATTACACTTCACAGGTGCTTTCAAGTACCGTATGCACATTGTAGCTAGGTTTAGACACACCCTCATCTAAGCATAATGATCTAGTGGCATTGTAGAAATCGACAGGGGAATTTTTTCGTTCTTTTCCAATTACTCTTATAAAATTTCTAGCCGGGATCGCCGTTATGCTCCAGCCTTTTGGCGGAGAACGAAGTTATTGGCAGGGGGCAGTTAGACAGTGGTATTTACATTTTAGTATAAATTTAGTAATAAATATATAAAGTTTTTAAATAAAAGGCCTTGGAAACAAGTATTTTTGGGATAATTACTCCTCAAACAGTCGGCTACAGACCGGTTTCGCCGTATGTCTTCTGAATGAAATAGCCCTGGGTACGAGGTTGAGCGGGACAATCTTTTGATTAGCTGAAGCCCTACTATTTTGATTTCATTCAAATTAGCGTCTGTATGCAAATTGGCCTGATGGGGGTGCAATTTATCACGAATGGGTTATGTTTGTTAAAAGTAATTTGAGCAATATCTTACCTTCTCCCCATCAACGATTTGCATCTTTTGAATTCCTCTAGCAGCATCGTCGACATTTTGTAACTCCGGAGAGTAGCTACTGTTCTCCCGAGCGAGGTAAACACTGGAAGACATGGCAAAAATTTTTTGAAGCTCTAAAGAAAACGAAAATTCAACATCAAAGAATGAAAGTCCAATAAAATCGATCAGAAAATTACTGTTCTCCCAAGGAAAATTAATGCTGGAAGACATGACAAAAATTCTGCAAGCTAAAAAATAATTGTAAAATTATCAACGAAACTTGCACTACAGCTGCTGCTGGCATCGACAAATTTTAGGTGTTGTTAAAAAAATTGAAAGTTGTTTCAAATATTGTTTTATTTTGAATCACGTTCCATATTTGGCATCTTCGAGATAGATGATTGCGCTAAATATGAAGCCCCCAACGGGCTTCAGGGCTCCAGGGAATGTTTTGGCCAGGGCTCCAGGGCTCTTTTATTTTCGCAGGGCTTTAAAAAGCCTTTGGGCTCCAGGCTCCATCGAAGAAAAGGCAGGGGACTCCAGTGTTAAATATTTCGGGCTCCAGGGCACGAAGATGGAGGACCGGGATTTAATTCCCAAAATGTAATGCATTCTATTTTAGAATCTGGTAGATCGAACGCAAAGAATCTTGGTAAATATTTCCTTGCCGCAATCTTCAGTAAACTTGTTACACGAGTCTCACTGGTGTAGCCAGTCCAAATATTTAGTGCAATCGTCTATTGATATGAAGAGCAAGGGCTTGCAAAACACAATGATTTGCTCAGGGCAGCAGTAACCCCGGTAAGCACACAGCATGCTGAAATTTTAAATTCTGAACGTAGGACTGTTGTTTTAAGAATTATCAAAGGTTCAAGCTCCCCAAGCTTCCCACTTCCTACGACCTTCAATCTACTGTTATACTTCAATAAAATGATTTGTTAAAACAATCAAAATATAACCTTCTATATTATGAAGAAATATGCAAAATGCAACTAGGCAGGGTTTACAAAGTCTTACAAATAAAAACTTTCAAATCAATCAAATCAAAGAATTATTAATGTGTAAAAATATTTAGCTTACAATCGTCTATTTATAAGTCATCTTTATAAGTTACTATTTCAATATTATTACCTTTATTAGAGGAAATTAACGTTGCATTACATTAGTTCTGTGCGAATTAGAGCGCCTTTCTATTAACGTGATTCGATTGTTTTAGTAAATGAATTAAATTAACGCGAATCTAAAGGCCAGCATGAAATGTTATTAGTTACAGGTATTTTAAATTAATCTGAATTTGAAAAAAATCGCGTTATTGAAATGCAACGCTAAATTTTCTAGCTTGGTCCGGGTACACTGCTTTGTTTTCATTTTGACCCATTTCTGCAGACAGGCAAAAACGCTGCACATTTAATAAGGCCCAGCTCACATTACATTTTGTATGATAACACAACAAAAAACAGTGTTGTTGACAGTAGTGTCACACGCATATCGCATGAATATGGATTTGATATCATTAAAGACTCTCTGCTGACCGACATGCTTTGCGCGCCGTTATTCTGCTCTGTGTTTGTTTTGACTTGGTTTCATTTAACAACAATTTTTAAAACCATTTATAAAGTTCGCGTAAAACGAACATAATATGAACACAAATGTTAAATAAAACTCAATCTACAACTTTAATCAACTGTAACGTTTAAAACAAAATTGTCTATTTATAGAATACTTCTCGCAACTGTGGCTCATACAGTAAATTCTCGAATTAGACCTCTCGAATAAGCCCTCTCTCAAATTAGCCACCACCCTAGAACTGAAAATTTTTAATAAGACCCAACCTTCGTATAAGCCATCACCCCCAAATTTCAATTACATTAAAGCATGATTATATAAGGAAAATTTTCTATTTCTAAATGCATTTTGGTACTTTTTCTGCGTAGCTCTGAACCAGGTTTTATAAGCCTCCCTTGAATTAGCCCCGACCTAAAAAAGACAAAACAAGAGGGGGCTAATTTGAGGATTTTACGGTACCATACATTTCGTTTTCGAATTAAAAACTGAAGATATAAACATTTACATGGCTGGTGTATATGCACTGTAATAGCCCAGCTCCAAATAATTCTGGTGTGGCTACAGGCATGGGCATGCAAAATAATATTTCATAACTTTTAAACCTCGTCTCTCGCTTATTTTTCCTATATTCTTTTTAAGGTTTGAGCAATATTCTCCAAAATACTTGTTATTTCTTTCTTTTGCTTCTTTTGCTCCTCTGCAAACTTCCAGACCTTTCTCGAGCTACGATAGATGTAATGGCAGAAATAGGCGTAGAAACATCAGTTGATATAACATAGGACATTGGCGTTGATATGCCTTGGCCTTGCAACGATTTGCTTAACTCATCTTGACTAATCTAATGTATTTACATGCGACAAAAGCCACGTCGTTTTCGGCAGCATAATTTTCCTTCACCCGATTTGAAAATACGGCCAATCTCTTGCTTTGAAGAAATTTCTCCACTTTTCCCAGTCCATCTACAGCTAACTTCGAAACAGTACATATTGTATTTTTCATGTCGCGAATGATAGAGTTATCTGTCGTGAAAGGTTCTGAACTTCGAAGCTCTGAGCTGCTTTCAATATCATCCAAATCGAAATTACGTAATTGACAAAATTCACGGAATGGTTTCACCAAATCATCAAATTCAACATACATACCCTTGAATTTGATTAAAGTTTTAACTGAGTCTTTAAGATCCTCGCGCTTGCGAAGAAATTCCTAATACAATCTTTTCCATGACCTTTGCCATGAAAGTTGGAAGTTCTTCCGTGGTGATCGAGAATCGTGTGTGTAACACTCCCAATTTGCTTACTTCGTATTTAAATTCCTTTTGCCACCAAATGTCTCAGCCATTTAGCAAAAAACTATTCTTCTCTGGTACTAAACATGGGCTTTCTTCCATTTTTGGTACCAATTGGTGTCCCATGCCTTTCATAATCGCTAAATGTTGACTTTGGAATTAAATACGTCTTCGATAAAGAGCTAAGGCTAGCTGCACCTTGCTTGTAATCTGATAGAACCTGAGCAAGACTCTCTTCGCATCATTTCTTTCTGCGGATTTCTGGCTGCTTTCTCATTTTCGGTCATATTCGCATCTTCGGACATGGGAGAACACACACGAATGAATGACGAAGAATTCTTCAATGGTGCTTCTTTACTGCAATGGTGTTTTTTTAACTTGTTTTGCAATGTTTTTGATACTTTACGAGCGGTTTTTTTCAAATATGCAAATAAGAAACTTTTCAGAAACTTTTACTAGTAAAATGTGGCCAAAAATGCTCCAAAATTAAGAAACTTTGACTAATGAGGCTTTAGCTAGGTTTCTTATAAAGAAAACGTGTACTGTCTTCTGAATCAAATGATGCCTCTTCCCCGGCAACATCTTTATTGTAATTCACAAGCACCGGAAATATGTTCTTCCCCGAACATCGGTTATGACCTCTATCATCCGTTTTAATCATCTTGTAAAGCTGAGTTGAAGAAAAAGGCTCAATCACATCTCTAGTTTACTTAATGTTTTCCCCCGCAAATGGCCCTATGGCCCAATGCTAAACAGCATAAAACGTCACGTATCTAGGGGGGTAAATGCGAACAGGATTTTAAAACTTACATTCTGATATTTCAACGATAGATTATCTTTTGAATCCAACTGTTAACGTACAGTAAAGCCCCCAAACAAGAACATACTTTCTTAAAAAAAACAGACTTGCTATATTCTTATGAAGATGGTATTCTTTTTGTTTTCAGGGCGAAGTTCTTATCCCAAAGGCCACTTATATTTTTATGACTACAATGAAAGCAAAGTTTTTCTACAGCATAGATATACAGTACATATTTAGTATAATTGGGATTGGGGGATTGTTGAATTTTATCATATTACTTAAAATCAAGACAGTTACTCAACCGTATACACAATTGTTTGAGGTGTCTGGAACTAAAAATTATGAATTTTGGTAAAGTAATGATTGAAGACTAGCCTTTCAGAATTTTGAGTTTTGCTTTTTCTTGATTCTGATAAGAACATGCAAAGAATTTGCTTTTGGTTCTTATCTGAGTAACTTGAAAAAAATGTAATGTAATTATTATGTAATTGTTTGTGGGGTTTTACAGTAATAGTTCTCGTGATGCTTGATATGAATCTTGCTTTTCTTTCAAACCCAGGGGGCAGTACAACCTGATATGGGAAGGGGACGTGTCCTATACTTTTGGGTCTGCAAATTTTTCGTTCATCAAAAATATAATTTTAGCTCTAAAATCTTAAACCTTATAGTTTTAGGTATAATATTAAGAAATAGCATGGAAATGTCAATAAGAAAATGCTTCCAGGCAGCAGAATCATATTATATTTTTGGGTTTGCATTTTCGCTCCATTATAATTTTGGGCCTGCTCAAGATTTCCTCGGACACGTCCCCTCCCCCTTTCTGAGTTCGATGGTACTGCCCCTGGGCTTTAAAAATGAAAAAGCAAAAACGAAACATCTTGTTCGGAGTGTCAATTTGATAAAAGTATATAAAATATATATTTTTAAAATGAAATAACCTTCTGTTACACCAAATGAAAAAAGTTTAATGTTTAACTCAAGTTTAACCTTTTTTCTGCAATTATCATCTAATTGATTACCAAAATAGTAATCAACTGTATTTCATCCCAGAAAAATAAATGCATTAACTCTTCCGCGCTCATGCTCCTTCACGGCGTCCTTTTCGTTTTTTCTTTTCCCTCGTTTTACATGGGGAAACACATGCAAGCGAATTATATCTTGGCGTGACGGTATACGGTGTTATGTAACCAAAATTGCAAATAAATTTGCTAAAATGTTTTACTGCTAAGGATGATAAATATTAGAATGATAAATACAGTTGAATCCCGCCAGCTCGAAATCTCAAGGAGAATGGAAATTTGTTGGGGAAAGCGAGTTTTTCAGTTAACCGAAGCTAAATCGGCGCTGAAAACTCTCGAGGAATGCGCAGAACGGTTCGAGGTAACCAGGAGTTCCAGTTTAGCGAGATAGCGAGGTTCAATTATATACCCGATTTGGTGACGCTATTGCTTGCATTTTAAAAAATGATTTTAAGTGTGGTATTTGAAAAAAGTAAATTTTTCCATAATCAAGCATCAATTTTAAGAAAAGGTTTTATCTTGTTTTCAAAAACCATCTAAAAGAAAATCAAGCCTTTAAAGTACGGTCCATCCGCATTTAAGACACTCATTTTTGAAATTTAGTTCTACAGTAGAAAATGAGCCAAGAAATTTCTTATCAGTGATTTCGTAAAGCTTCAGAAATTTATTGCGGCGATTAATAAGCAAATATAATTTTTTTTGGTTCATTTGATTTACTAAATTTTCAATATATAATTCTGCAGTTTTCTGCAATGGCAACAAAAATAGTAATAATTTATGCAACCAATGCAACGAAAAAGATGCCGCTATGATTGAGTTGCATTATAAACAATGATGTTAAGATGTTGTCAATGGTGTTAAACAATGAAACAATGGTGTCAAGCATTATGAACAATGGTGCCAATTATGTTAAACAATTAAAATTCCCGCTGCTAAGAAACTGACTTTAGCCTCATTGTTTATCGAATCGTTCCATTGTTCTTCTATTGTTCTCCTAAAGATCTTGTGCCCCAGTTTCTTAATTTCCAGTGTCTTGATAGCGGGAATCTACTCTATTATCCATAGAATCCCAGAAAAAATAAACGGCAAAGGTTTCCTCCGTCCTGCAGAACCAAACGAACAGAACCTAACCTTAAAGTTTGAAAGATGTTTTTTAGACAATGAACAGCAAATTGTCATTGTAAAATTAAAAGTCTATTCCAACAGAATAATAACAAATTTAAAGAATATAATCAGGAAAATATTTTGAATCTTAAATATATATATAGAAATCCCTTTAAAACGTTCTCCATATTTTGATAATCTTTACTTTGTTGGGTAACTCATTATGGAACAATAACTGATTTCAATTCAAGATGTGATTGAACCTTTTTCTATGAACGTAAACTAACTGAAAAATTCGAAGCAAATTTTCCTTAACATTAATAAATAAACATCCAGTATCTGCTCCTAAAAATTAATCTAGAAGAAACTGTATTGTTTTTATTCATCTATACGCCAACATCTTCGACCTGTTCCTTCCTTTTTTTAAAATTCGTCTTTTTATTCTTCGTCAAACTCTTCCTTCTTTTTCTTGCTTGTTTCCTTTTATCTGTGACAATTTTCGTTGGTTCCCCAACACATTCCTTGCCCCCCTGCTGTTTAGGCCTAAAGCTTACAAGCACATCTCCTGTAAACGTAGCTTCATCATTGCCATGGTTTCCATGTTTCCTCACATCTGCATTCTTAACAATGGCTGTGTTTTCGGGAAGATCAATATTTAGTGCAATGTTAAGTGCAATAGAATCTGAAGGGACCACGATAGGGGTTGTTGATGATATAGGGATGGAAATTTCAGTTGGGTTGGTAAGTGCACTCGTTGATATTGTCACTGTTCCTTGGCTACCAAATGAGTTGCTTTTGGTAAGTTCTGTTTCGATAAGCTTGAGATATTTCCAGGCTACAAACAATCCATCCTCTTCAATTTCGTGCCCTTCTCGAAAATGATTGGCAAACGTAGCTAATTTGTCACTTTTTATATATTCTTCTAATTTCGAGATTCCCTCATACGCCAATGCTAATGCAGTAGTATTCGAATTATCTGAAGTACTCTGTTCGTCAGCACAATGAGTGTGACGTGAGGAACTTTTGTTACCACACTGTTTTGACTTTTTCTTTGGTGTTTTAGATAATTTATTTTTCTTTCTTTCAAACTTGGTTTCGGTCTCACTTTCAGCTTTGTCGTCATTTGGATCGTCAGCCGAGCATGATTCTTCAGTAACTGAATTTTCTCTTTGAGAAAAAACATGAATGAATGAAGGAAGATCTCCACTCATTTCCTCTACGTTTGGATGCATTGTAGCATCGGCAACAACGTGCACTTTCGGTACATTGCTTTCTGCTTCAGATGT
Organism: Phacellophora camtschatica; assembly: GCA_036873815.1. Lineage (NCBI taxonomy): Eukaryota > Metazoa > Cnidaria > Scyphozoa > Semaeostomeae > Ulmaridae > Phacellophora > Phacellophora camtschatica. The sequence goes on along the minus strand of JAYJMH010070645.1, from coordinate 11,988 downwards.
GCCATAATCCAACTGATGTAATGCAGAATATTCCCTAAAATTTGGAAGCATCGTCGCTTCAGCAACATCGTGTACTTTCGGTACATTGTAATCTGCTTCAGAAGTACCAAATTCAAACTGATGTAACGCAGCGTATTCTCTAAAGGAAATAATGAACTTTTTCCGATCGTGTGAAGAATGCTTATGCCTGTTAATATCTGCGATCATAACCTTTAGATCTGGGTGTCTCTTAAGAAATGCATAATACCACTCTTCTCCACGTCTCTTTCCTTTAAATCTAGACACTCTTCCGTGCTCACCCAAAATTGTATCGATGAGATACCCAACTTGATTAGCATTCGTGCAAATGTTAGCAGCAGCCAATTCTTTTAACCACTGAGCGAAAAATTCATCTTCATGGCTGCTCAATGTCGACGGACAGTCACGTTTTTTTGTTTGATCAGAGCTAGGTACTTCTTGCACACTTTGAGGAGTGCATGCACGAACAAATGATAAGTAGCTTGCATCTGACTTACCAGAGCTTGAACACATTACAATCTCTTGTGTGCTCTCTTCAATTGGAACTACAACAACTTCACCTTGAAATTCAATAGTTTTTTGAAGATCAAAATTCTGTAATTCAGCAAATTCTTTAAACAATTCAACCAATTTAGCAGCATCAGGAACATTCTCCCGCGATATCTTCTTCTTGTTTAGCTCTTGAGTACTTTCTTTCAAGTCTTTATGTCGATTAAGAAATTTCATATACCAATCTCGTCCTCGCCTCTCGCCTTGAAAATTAGATTCTCTTCCGTACTCATTCAGAATTGCTTCCACAACTCTACCAATCTGAAGGACCGGGATAGAAACTCCATTTGCGGCCAATCCCTTTAACCACTCACCAAAAAATTCTTCTTCGTACATGCTAAACGTCCGCTTCCTCCGTCCTTCGGCTGAATCATTTCGTATATGGTACACTAATGTTGTCCTGGGAATACCATGTTTTTTTGAAAGCGATCTGAGAGAAATTGCATTTTCCCTGTATTCTGTTACTGCTTTTGCAAGATCCTCGTTAGCCCAGCGTCCTCGTTTCCTGTTCGAGAATTCAATCTTTTCAATCCCAACCATTTTCTAAAGCTGAGTAGAAGGAGAAGTTCTTTTTTAACACACGATAGCATTTTAAATACACAGAAACAAAAATGTTCCGAAGAATAAAATAAAAGTAGAGACCAACATTGACCACAAACAAAACCACTAGATCTTCCCACTTGTTCGAATTGGTCACTTGTTTGAGAGTACTATATACCGAGACTATCTTAATTTTATATTCTCCCTTTTTTGCCTTTCCTTACAAAAAATCAGAAACATTTGGTGCAAAATATCAATGGAAGATTGTTCTAGTACAAATTAACATTAAGTGAAACATTTTCAACAATAACGGCATATTGAAACTGACAATTGAAACACTTACTCACCAATTGCATTTTTGTTCCTTCCTTGTTAACATCTTCGAAATAATGTTCCAGAGGGCTTTAACTTTTGACAATGCTGCAGGCTACATAAAAATCTATCAAATTCGCATTCATAACATTTCCTCCTCTACGTTCCTTTCCCTAAGTTGATAGGCAGAAGTCTTAAATACTCTCCAATATACTTTGCATTCAATTATGATGAAAATATTCCTAATTTTGTCAGAAAATATTGTGTTTTTCTCGTTTGAAAACAAACTGCAAAATGTTCTAATGATTGCAACTACTCGATTTTTAAAAACTGTTGTTCATGATGTTCAGATCTTTCTTTCGGTAACCAAACCCAGATAATAATCATCATGATAACAATTCCCAAACCAAGTCGCATTAAGCATTCAAGAAAGTCTGGTAATGATATTCACAAGTGGGTAATATTCACAGTCAATGTTGGTCTCTTTTTGGAGAAAGCCCTCGCTAAACATGGGCTTCGGAAGCAACAGGGGGAATTTTGTAAAACAAAAGATTGCGGTTTCAAACAGTTGTCACTGAAGTTTCAAAACTTTCAAAGCAGGCAAGAAAAACAACAAACGGAGGAAATTCAGAGGAAACAAAATGTCATCCTCCTCCTCATCTACCTTCGCTTGTTTACCCCCAAGTCTTTTCCTCTTTGCTTGTTTATCATATTCCCTTCCTAATTCAGAGAAAAAACATATTCATAAGCATATTCCCTTCCTAATCAGAGAAAAAAGCTGAAGGATCAGTGATATATTAGAAAAAATTGACCTGGGGAAAGTCTAACTAGCAAATCACATTTAGTTTCGAAAACTTCTGTTTTTGAAATTCCCCTTTTCTTGAAAGTACTATTAGAAGTGCATGCTACACAATCATGCCTTTAGAAATATCTCATACGATAGAAGATATTTAGCATGCAGCTAGTGGGGCTCATTTAATAAGGTTTTTCTGAGAATAAATCTAAATTTACTAAATGCTCCTGTAAGTTTAGTGTGACATCAGAAAAAACCATGAAAATACAGTTGTTAAAAGATGATGAACTCAGTATAATTTAACTTACTGCAATCAGAAGTAAGTAAGTATTTTTATGCCACCAAAAATTAAAAACTTACAATTCAAAAAGTCAAATAAATAGATATTTCACACAATTCGTAAAAAATAAACGTTTTTAAATTCATACACTCCTAACTAGAGTGGCAGGAAAAGCATTAAAAGATCAAAATGATCTTGACTCTATAATGGTCCCCTTAGAAGCTACAACAGGAGGTCTGCTGTTCTCAGAACAATGAAGAACAAAAGTTTCATTTAGAAATTGTAATAAATGAACATTTTTGTAAAACTATCGATCCCATATTCCAAAGCTCACAAAATTTCAAACAGTTCAAAAGTCTAAGTTGTATCCAATCAAAAAACTAGGGCCTGTTCACGGGTTATAGGACTCTGGCCCTATTTGCCCTCGGCTGCATGCTCCGCTATGTTTTACCTCAGCTCTGTGCTTTAGCTATAATTTTATCTTTCACTCCATATTACCTAAATGTATTTTTTAGGCACAATATTTTTCGGTAACAATATTTGTGACCAGCAGCAGCAAAGAAAAATCACAATATTAATAGATCAATCATGCCAAAACGTTTTTCATTTTAAACACCATATTTCTCTTTGCAACCTAAAATTCACAATGGATCCCACAGCGCCTATTGGCAGACCAATCCTCTGTGCGTGTTGTGGTCTCCTTGCCATACAACTTTTCAAATTTTGGACTATAACCTTAAACCAATAAATCATATAAGTCATCAAAATACTACACATTTTTTCAAATTATTTTTCTTTATGAAGTGCATACTGCTGGCCTTTTTTGCTGGTCATTTTCAATGCAAAATTTACCTTTTAAAGAACAAAATCTATTTTAATAAAGAAGGAACCCTGGAATATTCATTAATTTTTTCAAAATTCTAGATCTAACACATACCAGCAGAAACACTTTCAGTGCTTACAAAGAGCTGTTTCTCGCCTTACAAGGACACACCAAACATCAAAAATTCACTGGTACATGCTGCTTTTGCTGAAATATACCCTTATCATTCAACAGTTCCATGAACCGTCTAATTCTCAATAAATTTACAGAACCTGTGCAAAAACCTTAGGGGTTATCAACAATTAATTTGCATCTTGCTTAATGTCCTTTGGCTGCTAAAGGATATGCTTGAGGCAATACAAAGGAGACTGCTAGATTTATAAGGAGAGATTATGAGCAACCCTCTAGTGTCTCTGATATGTTAAAAGAACAGAAATGACAAAACCTTCAAGAAAGGGGTTATATTGCAAGGTCATGTCTCTTCCATAAGGCAGTAAATGATAATATTGTTGTAGACAATCCATCCTACATTATGATGCCAATGCAGCTTCAAGGAAGAAGTCAGAGGCAGTTTATCAATATTGGCGCTCTAATACCAACACATATTTGTATTCATTTTTCCCAAGGAACTATCCGATGTTGGAACATATTAACAACTGAATACAGGCAACTTAAAGAGGAGACATTTAAGAAGAAACTTGAAATGAAGAATATAAATGTTGTTAATCCAAAGCAAAGGCACATAACATTCATAGACAAGTCAAAGGATTGCCCTTAACTGTATTTTAGATCCTTTCTTTTTAATTTATTTGCACTCTGATTTATTTTCTTTTTAATTTATTTGCACACTTTAATAAAATTTATTTGCACTCTGAGCATTATACCGATACTCGGTCCTGCTCAGTAGTATCAATGTAGAAGAAGTAGAAGAATAAGTATGATATCATATGTCGTGAGTATGTTTCAATAATTCAATAATACCATATCTATAACGCTTTTGAAAATACTTAGTCTTGATTATCGAATTCTTTATCATGATGATTCAACTTTGTTGCACGAATGACTGGCGGTAATGTGCGTTACTCTACTGAAGATTTAAATCCTAAAAATTCAGGCCCAAGCCCCGAACGAGAAAAAGCAATAACAGCCACACAGGAAAAAATGCAAGTCGTACACTTGCAAGCAACTTATTCACAAATAACCGTCAACTCACCTCAAGTTCTTTGCTCAAATTTTGAAATGCAGAACAAGTCCAACGTTTGCTGACTTTTGCTATTTATTTGACAAGAAACATTGAGTCAATCCTTCTTTGGTATTCTGTCTGCTCTTTCACGTTCAGCACGAACACGAGCTTTAGGACACTAGTCATTTGATGTTTTTTGAAGATGTCATTTGACGGAAATTTGATGCTGTTAATTTATTCTTTGTTTGCAGAAAACTACGTCATTTGCAGACAAGTCAGACAGATGATGGACTTGGAGGAGGAAGAAACAGTTGGAAAGGAGAGAGAGACAGGATCAGGATATATCAATAATTGTTGATCAAAAGTATGTAGCTTTTCATATCCTCTCTTACTTTCGTGCTGTAAAACCCTATCATAATGCAAGGGCCTACATGATGTATATTAACCTGCTTACTGTTGTACAAAAACCAGACTGCAGAAGTATGTGTTGTGATACTTCCCGCCGAGGAGAGTGATATATATATCGGCCTAAATTAAATTCCAGCCAGGTAAGCAAAAAAGTGTCACAAAATATTTGGTTTTTATTAGTCTCTTTTGTTTATTTTCAATGACCATTCAATTTCAGGCGTATGATGTGTTGTAAATATGTCTTTCGTATGTGCTGTATGCATGATGGCGTTGAATTGGCAAATCTAACACCAATTTTAAAACGCGTAAAAAAACCATTTTCAACTTTTTTACGCGTTTTAAAATTGGTGTTAGATTTGCCAAAGAAAAATGGCGTTCTTATTAAAACCCTTACTCTTAATTCAAAAAAGTGTTCAAGCAATAAATTTTAAACTTTAATTTATCATCATAACATTGTTTGTAAATGACGGAATTATCATTCATCTTTTCAACATAAAATCCTTACTAAAAGCCCGCAAAACACGCACTTTTAGCTCTACTTGAGAAGTATGAGGATTCAAGTGAATCGACATAAATTTCTGACAATTAGAGCTGCGTGTTCCCGATTAACTTCTTATGAGAGCCACAAAAATTATGAACCTTCATGATATTACCCAAAATAGTCTTGGGCATCATTTAAAAACATTTTGCACGGAAATAATTTTCTTTAACTATTTGTTTCTATCATTTTTTCTTAGCCATATTTTAGGCCTAAAACATATTATCCGCTCAAAACACCTCTTGGTGTTTCGGAGCTGAAAAAGTTCTCGAATAGGAATATAATTGGAAATTGTTATTATTTTGCAAATTCCTTATCTTTTGTGCATCATTTAAATCCATTTTGAAATCAGATTGTGAATTTGAATTAATCTTTGACACCCTTTTTATTTGGCTTACAATTTGCAAAAACAAAATGGCTGCGGAACTTTCGTTTCGAGTTGTCTTCGTTTTTGATTGAATAGTTTGAAAATCAAAGAATATTTACTCCAGTTTTATATTATTTGTTTCGTATAGTTAATACATAATATAAATTAAGAATATTTTGATTTTGAATAGTTCAGTCGATTTTTTGAAATTTGACCGAAACGTAATGGAGAAAAGTTTGCCTGTCTCCCCCCTTCCTTTCGGATTGAATGAAGTTTGTAATTTAGAGAATATTCATTCAAATTTAGCAATAGTTAATACATCATTTAAATGCTTTTAAAATATATATTTTGATTTTGAATATTTTTTGTCGATTTTTCGAAATTTGACTGACACGTAACAGAGAAAAGTTGACTCGTCTTCCCCCTTTCTTCAAATTGAATAATGTTTTGAAGTAGTGATTGTTACTTTATTATCTATTTTGGGGCTATGTGTCAATCTGAATAAGCATTAAAACTTGATATTTATTCGCTATTTTATCTCCTACTTCTCTAATTCTTCGCTTAGAATTGAAACCGGTGTTGTCTCGAAGTAGGCACAATTTTCCCCAGAACGCATATGTCATTTACTTTTTATTTCAATTAAACAACAGTGAAATTACAAACATTTTGACACCAACATTTGGTTTCTTAACCGCAACTGCCTGCGGAATGCTTGAGACTGACTCAGGCAAACACCTTTCCATTAAAAGATTTCTGGTTCTGAGACGATATAAGTGGTTGAGGGAGTTATTGTATTTAACATGCCAAGCCCGCAAAAGTCTCCAGATGACTTGTTTTCAGCAGGGGACACGGGTCATACAGTTTCAGTTTCAGGCACATACACTTGCTATTTTTGCAAGGTATGGGTTTCTGCGCTTGGCGCAGGAGGCCCAGCAGGGCGACCCCGGTCCTTCCTCTCGATGTGACCACACCTCGTGATTCCTTTTGCTTTTGCCTGGAATTACAGAGAGTTGGCAGCTCTCCTCACTTTCGTAGCAAGTATGACCTTGGTTGGATTCGAACCCACGACCTTGCGATTATGAGTCCGGCACCTTAACCACTGGGCCAAGTGACGTCAAAGTTGAATCAAGTTCAACTTTTGAGCAGCCTCCAGAGCACATGTTGCAATCATCACAAGGAATGTTTCCATTTAAAAAATTTCAGTCGCAAACAGTTACAGCAGCTTTTAGAGTAATGATGCCATCGCTCAGTCATTATTTTGTTATGCAAATTTTATTCTTTGGGTTTGAGTTGACTCTTTAGACGCGAGACATAACAACTTTCTATTTCTTTGATTGGCTTTCTATTTCTGCAAAATCAGAACAACAACAAAGAAAGACCGAGTCCTTCAACTCACGCCGATGAAATGAATGCAAAAAAAGGTTTTACCTGCATCCAGCTTGAACAAAAACTCTGAAATGCAAATTCTCCGTATACGATTCGACGCTTAGACTCAATAGCTGCGACAGCATCGTCAGCCAAAACTTTTTTGTGTGTCCTTGAAAGGGCCTGTTGTTACTCGGCTTTAGACTAATTATAAAAGCCTCAACTATTCCGCTTCACTTCATAGAGGAATTGGGGGTGCTTTTAAAGAAAATACTAGACTGACCTGTGCCAACTTCGCACAACAATCGGATTGGCTGCTGGAAATTGCCTGACATCTGATTGGCTGGAATTTCTCATATTCCGGAATCCGTTAATTACACTTAAATTTAATCCCTTAAAACCGATCATGTCGAATTTAATGCAAGTGGTACGGTTTTGATTTAGACGCCGTACTTATCATGAGTCGAACTGAATGCATAGATTATGTCAGTATCAGATAATATATTTGCCCATTGTTCCCATCCTCCATGCCAGCTGTCTTTTGGAGCGCGCTCGATTTTGGCGCGTAAATGTGTAAATGTCGAAGTTGAAAATGGCATCTTATAGTAAAATGCCATGGGAAAGTTGCATCGCGATGACTAAATATTTGTGTATTGGTTACCAGATAGTAATTTGCAATATATGTTCTTTTTACGAAGAAGATGAGGCGACTAATGGCTGGATTGCTGGAAAGGCAGCTATGGACATTGCGTGCAAGACAACCACCGGGTCGACCTCGTCGAGGAGAGAAAATAAATCCGCAGAGCAAACAGTAGAGGAGCCAACCGTTTCAAAGAAAAGGTACACTCAATAGTAAAAGCGTTCTACGCCGCGAATCCGCAACATTCTAACTAACTAACTAACTGGAACCCTTTCCGGCAGTTTCTGCCATTGGGCTGGAGCTCATTTCCTTTTTAGGCCCTCAGCGCAGGCGGTCCCTAGAGAGATATTCCACGGATGGTCTATCTCTACTAAGAATTAACAGTGTCCCTTGGGGGCCGGTCAAGGGTCCGGATTAAAACCACTGCCTCCCGGTTGTTTTTCGAACATGTCAAATAACTGTTCTCCTCAATTTCACCACCTGAGTCGAGTGTTGGCAATTTAAGATAAAGGACCTTGCTTAGGAGTCAAGCAAGCTGAAGATCAGACATTTTTAATTTTCTCGTTATGAAGTAGAGGCTACTGCTGAATTGGAATGATTTGGAATTTAGTTTGGCGCATGAAGAGTACGGCGTTTAAATCAAATGGGGAAAACACAATTTGGGTCGACCTTAATAGGCAATTTAGTTCGGAGCATGAAAAGTTCAAGTCTAAACCAGGCTTAACTCGTCATCGATTTTACCATTTTACTGAATAAATTGTGATTGCTTGTGTAACGAATAATTAACCAGTGAAAATTCAAGAATATTTCACTTGATCAAAATTATGAAGCGAATATTGGCTCATGACTCATAATTCCATTCATTTATATTTTCACCGGAAAAAGAAAGGGATTTATACATATGGCCTGCTTGGAGCAGAAATATGTGCAAAAATCAACATTTTGACTTTGTTCCAGGCAAGGACTATTTTTTCAGTTTGGAAATTATGTGCAAGCCAGTGAAAATTACGCAGTTTTTCATAGAAGATTTCACATTGAATTACTAGTTTTATTACACAATTTTATTGCACAACTGAATTGCTAGTTTTCAGGGGCGGAACCAATTGGAGGCAGGAGGTGACAGTTGGCTTTGTACGTAATTTTATTGTGTTTGTGCAGCCCCCTCGGCCAATCTGTCTTCGAAGAACCTTATTTCCCCCTCCCCCAATCCTCTGAGAGTTCCGCCTCTACTAGTTTTATGTGTAATTTTACTTGCTTTATGTGTAATTTTACTTCAACTTTAATTTTACCAACTTTGATTTACCAACTTGCTTTTGTTGCATAGTTAACTCAAGTTTTTTTTAGGAAATTTGAAACTCCTTTAGAAGCTCACATCTGCAAGATTTCTTTTCCAGGATAAAAGGCAAACACAACATGGCTACAACAGACAATAATATTATGTGTGTTCTAAATGCAGAACTCAATTCTGCATTATTCAAAAGAGACAGAGAAAGTCTGAAACTTGCAGTGTTAAAAATTGGCAATCATTACTTCGAAATACGCTCATTTAAAAATGCTAAAATCCAGTTTGAAAAACTTTTGTGCATTGCTTTGAATGATTCAGCAGATAGTTTGATGCTGCATTGCTATAGTATTTTGGGACCAATATTGGTTGAATTGAGGGAATTTGATTTGGCTTTGGAATGCTGTGCACAAGGTTTTGAAAACGCCAGGGACTTAGAAGATACCCACAATTTACGTTGTATGCTTAGATGCATAGGAAATTGCTTCAATCAACTTGACATGTTAAAAAAGGCTGAAAGATGTTACAAGGACTGTCTTGTCATTACAAGTAGTATCACATACGTTAATGTTGTACATCCATTGCTTAAAGAAATGCATGGAAAAGAAAGTATATTTAATCAACAGGAAAGTCCTGGAAATTTTGAATCCCTGGTGGGAATACTTGCAGTTACGAGAGAACGAGGATATAGAGAATTCAAACCACGCATCCTCACTGATTTTGCAGTTGTGGCTCGCAAATTAGGTCAGTACGAAGAGGGGATCAAATATTGCAAAGAGTCCATGAGAATATATCCCAAAGAACTCAAGAGCTTGTGTTCTTTGGGTAAACTGTATCAAGCAAAGGGAGACTTTGAAGATGCTGTTGAAGTATTTCAGAGGTCACTAAAAATTGCAATAGATGAAAAAGATCGGTCTTGTGAAGGACGTATATGTGTTGATTTACAATTGGCATATATGAGTTTAAAGCAAAACTCAGAGGCTAATAAATATGGCCAGCGTGCTTTGGAGATAGCCAGAGAGATAAAAGATTTACGGATGGAATGCCAAGCATCATCAAATTTGAGTGAATCGTACAGGAGTTCTGGTCACGCGGAAGAAGCCAGACAACAATTGAAAACATCACAAGAGTTATCAAAGATTGTCAAGATCACTCCAAGGGAATTTTGTTGCCTAAATTATAAATCAATTTTCGGTCTACCACTCAAAAAGACAGCCCGAGTAGATCTTGGAAGGAAAATCCAAGAGGCTAAAAATTATGGAGATATGAAGACAGAGCTAGCTCTCTGCTTATCTGCTGGCCAGCAGTGCTATCTGCACTTTGAATTTAAAAAGTCCCTTGCGTATTCTAACAGGGCAATCACGATTTCCAAGGTTACTAAAGATTTGGCTATGCAACTTTTTGCTCAACTGTGCTTAGCAGGGGTTTTGAACAAATTGAAAAAGCGTCAAGAGGCTATCGAAATTTCAGAGGATTTACTCAGCCAAGTACATTTGTTGGAAAGTCCCTTGCAAGGTGCTTGCACAATTGAAGCTCACATAAATATGATGGTGTCTTACATGGAAATGAAAGAAATGGACAAGGGACATTATCATTTTGACAAAGCATTAAATATGGTGGAAGAAACGAAGGACAAGGAACATGAGCAGTCATTATATTTTGAATTATTTAATGCATATGGCTATTTGGGCATGTTCGAGAAATGTTTGTTAACAGCTGAAAAAGTTTTCAAAATTTTGGAATATACAAAATCATTTCAAATGGAATCGAAAATTTGTTTACAAGTTTCAAACATTCATTACTGTTTAGGAAGGTATAAAGACGCAATAGAATTTGCAAAGCGTGGATTGGTTGTTGCGGAGAAACATGAATTTGATTACCTTAAAGGTCAGGCTTATAATCAACTTGGGCTTGTCAGTTGTGCAGTAGGAGACTGCGACAAGCAATCTCGTTACTACCAAAAAGCTTTAGCAATTGCTAAGAAATGCGGAGATGCAAAAGCTTTGTGCTCAGCTTATGACGGTCTACTTGAGTACTATAACAAGAAAAATCTAGTTGAAAAGGCATTTGAAACTGCAGAGCATTTTCTAACTACCGCCAGAGAGGAGGGCTTAAAGGATAGTGAAGTTATGGCCCTGTACCGGATTGCATCGCTGAATTTATCGCAAGGAAAGAAAGAGAAAGCTGAGAGCATTCTAATGCAAGCCATAGCCATAAACGACAACAGCCAATTGCAGGCTTGTTTTTATTCTACCCTTGGCCACATATCAACAAATGTTTTTAAGCGCTGGGATTACTACGAAAGAGCTCTAAATAATGCTAAAGAATATAGCGAAAAGAAAGATTTGATGATATGTTACAATAACTTAAAAAGATTTGCTGATTTTAGCCAGGCAATTTTTAAGGATGGTGTCTTGAAGATTAAATTTCAAAAACTTCGACAGGGATATGCAACAAAATCACTCGAATGCAATGAATCGTTTTTCAACAGCTTAGAAAAGATTGATAGTAGCCGAATCTCAATTTTTGAAAGCCTTATTAAAGATTACCAGGATATGACACGGTTTCTAATTGAAGAAAAGAAGACAAATGATGCCCTTCTTGTGTCTGAAAAAGGTAGATCATGTGTGCTTCGAGAAATTTTGCTGATGAGATACGATATGGAAACAAAGGAGATGAAAAATGTGGACATTAATAACATTCTTGCTATCGCAACAAAAAAGAAAATGTCTATTGTTTTCTATGCCATGTTAGATTCAAGCATTGCTGCATGGATTATCTCAGAAAATGGTGTTTTTTTTCAAGAAATTAAGGAATTCAAGTTAGATTACACCAAAATAGCAAAACCAAAGGCAAAATTTGATTACAGAGAATCAATTGGAGGCATTCT
>JAYJMH010070634.1:0-11156 GCA_036873815.1 Phacellophora camtschatica | reverse complement strand
TTTGTTTCCATATCGTATCTCATCAGCAAAATTTCTCGAAGCACACATGATCTACCTTTTTCAGACACAAGAAGGGCTTCATTTGTTTTCTTTTCTTCAATTAGAAAACGTGTCATATCCTGGTAATCTTTAATAATGCTTTCAAAAATTGAGATTCGGCGAGTATCAGCTTTTTTTAAGCTATTAAATAATGATTCATTGCATTCGAGTGATTTTGCTGCGTATCCTTGCCGAAGTTTTCGAAATTCAATTTTCCCGACATCATCCGTCAAATATGCCTGGATATGATCAGCAAAACGTTTTAAGCAATCGTAACATTTCCTCAAACCTTGTTTTTCGCCATATTCTTTAGCACTATGTAAAGCTGTTTCGTAGTAAATCCAGCGTGTAAGAAAATCTGTAGATAAGTTGCCAAGGGTATGATATACACCACACCACATTTGGCAGTTGTATGTGGCTATGGCTTGCTTTACAATGCTCTTAGCCTCCTCTTTCTTCCCTTGCGCTATAGTCAGATCTGCAATTCGTAGCAGGGCATCAGCTTCATTATTCTCATGGCCCATCTCTCTGGCAATATTTAGAAACTCCTCTGCAGTTTCAAATGCCTTTTTAAATAGATGGTTCTTAGCATAGTACCACAATAGACCCTCATAAGCTGAGCACAAAGCATTTGCATCTCCGCATTTCTTAGCAACTGCTAAAGCTTTTTGGTAGTAACGAGATTGGTTGTCGCAGTCTCCTACTGCAGAACTGACAAGCCCAAGCTGAATATAAGCCTCAGCTTTAAGGCAATCAAATTCATGTTTCTTTGCAACAACCAATCCACGCTTTGCAAATTCTATTGCGTCTTTATACCTTCCTAAATAGTAATGAATCTCTGAAACTTTTAAACAAATTGTCGATTCCAGGTGAAATGATTTTGTATATTCCAAAATTTCAAAAACATTCTCCGCTGTTGACAAACATTTCTCGTGCATGCCCAAATGCCCATATGCTTGAAATAAGTTAAAATATAAGAACTCCTCATATTTCTTTTCTTTCGTTTCTTCTACCAATTTTAATGCTTTGCCAAAATGATAACGTCCCTTGTCCATTTCTTTCATTTCAATGTAAGACACCATCATATTAACACGAGCATTAAGTGTGCACGCACTTTGTAAGGAACTTTCCAACAAATGTACTTGGCTGAGTAAATCCTCTGAAATTTCGATAGCCTCTTGACCCTTTTTTAAACGAATTAAAACCCTTGCTAAGAACAGTTGAGAAATAGCTTGAGAGCGAAAATCTTTAATAACCTTGGAAATCGTGATTGACCTGTTACAATACACAAGAGATTTTTCAAATTCAAAATTCAGAAAGCACTGCCGGTAAGCAGCTATGCAGAGAGCTAGCTCCATCTCCATATCTCCACAATTTTTAGCATCTTCAATTGTCCTTGCAAGGTCTACTCGGGCTGTCCTTTTAAGTGGTAGATCGTCAACTATTTTTGGATTTAGGCAATAAAATTCGATTGGAGTCATCTTGACAATCTTTGATAACTCTTGAGATGTTTTCAATTGTTGTCTGGCCTCTTCCAAGTCACCAGAACTCCTGTACGATTCATTCAAAGAATATGATGCTTGATATTCCAACCGTGAATTTTCTATCTCTCTGGCTATCTCCAAAGCACGCTGGCCATATTTATTTGCCTCTGAGTTTTGATTTAATTTCCTATATGCCATTGCTAGGTCAACACATGTAAATCCTTCATAACGCCGATCCCTTTCATCTACTGCAATTTTTAGTGACCTTTGAAGTACTTTAACAGCATTTTGAAAGTCTCCTTTTTCTTGATAAATCATGCCCAAACAACGCAAGCGTGGGAGTGCTAAACCAGAAATCTTAGATTGGGAACATATTCTCATGGATTCTTTGCAAAATTTAATCCCCTCTTCGTACTGACCAAATTTGCGAGCCACATCTGCTAAATCAATGAGGATCGAAGGTTCGAATTCTTTATGTTCTAGTTCTCTCATAACTGCAAGTATTCCCACCAGGGATTCAAAATTTCCAGAAATTTCCTGTTGAAAAAAAATACTTTCTTTTCCATGCATTTCTCTAAGCAATGGATGTACAGCATTATCGGATGTGATACTACTTGTAATGACAAGACAGTCCTTGTAACACCTTTCAGCCTTTTTTAACATGAAAAGTTGATTGAAACAATTTCCTATGCATCTAAGCATACAACGTAAATTGTGGATATCTTCAAACTCCCTGGCTTTTCCAAAACCTTGTGCACAACATTCCAAAGCCAAACCGAATTCCCTCAATTCAACCAGCACTTGTCCCAACATGCTATAGCAATGCAGCACCAAGATATCTACTGAATCATTCAAAGCAATGCACAAAAGTTTTTCAAACTGGATTGTAGCATTTTCCCATGAGCCTATTTTGAAATAATGATTGCCTATCTTGAACAGTGCAAGTATCAGACTTTCTCTGTCTCTTTTGAATAATGCGGAATTGATTTCTGCATTTAGAACACACATCATATAATTTTCTGTTGTAGCCATGTTATGTTTGCCTTTTAATCCTGGAAAAGAAAATTTGCAGATGTGAGTTTCTAATGAGCTTCAAATTTCCCAAGAAAAAGTTATGTTAATTTTGGAAAAAAACAAAATTGGTAAAGCCGAAGTTGAAGTTTGAGTTGTCCAGGTAAAATTACACATAAAACTAGAATAAGCGAAAATCTCGGGGGACTGGGGGGAGGGGGGCAATAAGGGTCATCAGAGACAGTTTGGCCGACGGTATTGCAAAAACGGAATAAAATGAGTGACAAACAAAGCCGATTGAAATTTCACCCCCTGCTTTCAATTGGCTCCCCCCCGGAAAACTAGCAATTCAACTGTGAATAAAACTAGTAAATGGAAAATTTTCTATGAAAGACGGCATAGAGAAAAAATGTTTGTCCTGCTGACCAAAGAGCACTTTGCGCCTGTACATCTATGTCGATTTCATAAATTTGGAATTTTGCAAGGAAAAGGGTCAGTGGATTTCGAACGCCTCTTGGGAATCGCTCTTTTGTCTTGCAAACCTGGCTGACTGCACACCTGTGATGTCAAGCACTACTTGCACCAAATATCAACGTTGTTAACATGTTGGAATTATTTCAAAAAATTGAATTGTTCTCGCTGCCATTACCAGGAAAAATTACGAAACCGAAGGATTTGTTCGTCAGAATTTTTCTCCAAAACTAGACGCAGCCTCATTTTCCCCAGAAGATATTCTACAACATCTTAGCAAAATAAATATACCGGTGGGATACGCCGGAAAAATTGGATGATACTCCAATTTTCACTCGCAGTACTGGTAGGCGAAATTGATTTTTTTTAGGCCATTTGCATGTGCCAAAGTATTTATTTTCCCGTATCCAAGATTTCTGTTAAGAACGATAATGTTTGAGATTTTCAGAATTCCAGTTACCTCCGTACTTGCTTAGTCTAGTTCCGAAGCTTATATCACATCTATAAATTTTGTGGTGAATATCTTTCGACATTTACTAAAATTTTGCTGAAAAATTGTTGGCAGAAAATTGTCAAATTTCTGTCTTTTTCTCAAAATCCGTACGCAGCCTCATCGCGAAACTTTTTAAATTGATAGAAAATGTATTACTCTATTTGAATTTTGTATCAGTTATGTCGGGAAAAATTGGTAGGAAGAAAATATTCATTTGTTTATATTGTGTCTGTTGCAACTTCCGCCATATTGGTTTTATTTATTGTTTGTAGCCTTCAAACAATAAACAACGGAGCAAACCTCGCTGACCATGGTAATCGTAGGGAGCAATTCTATTATTTATCGCTTCGCGGCATTTTTCAAATATGCTACACGTGAACCTCGATTTCAAAGCCTGATAATTGAGCTTGCACCCGCATAAAAAAGATTTTTCATCTATGCTCTTTGAAATGCGTTTTTAATTCAATGGCAGACTGACCGTTCTTGCTGCCGGGCGGGGCACCCTAGTGCTCGTTTTCTTAGGACCCCATTTTAGTTCTTGGCTGTGCCTTCTAAACGCCCCTATATGAGTTTTCCTGGGCCCTACAAATTATGCCAGTGTGCTCCTATTTTAATGTCTTCACAAATGTAACTTATTAGCATCGAAGTACGGATTAGAAATGTAAAGATCTTGGTCACGTTTCCTAAACTTTTTTATTTTTGATTTTGGGGTGAATTTGGATCATCCTATCCAGCAAGGAGGGCGGATTATGCAAATACAGTACATGATAATTCAAATTCCCGAAGTCTGAGTGTAATTCAATGTTGTCTTGTCAAGAAAAACCTGTAATACAATAACATAATTAATGCCAGAATGGTTCTACCTTCTCGAAAATAGGCCCTCAAGCCCCATTTACACTACAGAATATTTTTTAACACGGCACGGATAAAATTGTGTACCGTGCTAAAATAATTGGTTCTGCATAGCTTTTACACTACGTGTTTTATCCGAGCCAAGCTTTAAGCCACGTTTACACTGCAAAATTTGTGGCACAGAGCGTAACGGATAAAACTCGTAGCCATAACAAAATTCATCCATGCTGGGCACGATGGCGAGGTAGTCCCGTTTATCCGTCCCGTGCCAAAAAATTATGTAGTGCAAATGAGGCTGTAAAAGCTACGCATACCGATTTTTTTGGTACGGGTTATCCGTTCTATTTGGTGCGGGTTATCCGGGTTATTTGAAACTTTTATCCGTGCCGTGCCAAAAAAATTCTGTAGTGCAAATGAGGCTGTAAAAGCTACGCATATCGATTTTTTTGGTAAGGGTACAAACTTTATCCGTGCCGTGCCAAAATAAACTTCTGCAGTATAAGCGGGGTTTTAGTTTTGGAATCGAAAAAAGATAACTTTGTCAATAGTGAATTTAATTTTTTTAATAAGATTTAAACTAATTGAAGATGCTGAATTTACGCGCAATTTATGACTCCCTACTCAGAATCGTATACAATTTTACATAAGTATTTTAGTAGCCAAATTGTTTGCAAAACGGTTGTCATTTTATACGAACTATACGAATTCATTAAAAATTACCCAAATGATTCTTCTAAACACCGGATATTTATCCATTGTTCACTAAAATATGTCAACTACGATTCAAACTAAAACTATATAACAAAGGGGCAACGAGGCATCAAAAGAAAAGGACTGCTGTATTTAGTCATGTGAAATCTGATTTTCAACATACCTATTTAACTTTGAAGATTCCTTATACATGTATTGGAGTGTAGCAGGGGCTGCTCTAAAGGTTTATTTTTGGTAAATTTAGGCCCTGCTTTTTCTGAACTAGTGATATAATGTAAAGGGAAATCACAGAATTTCAAAAATCCTCCTCCAAGTCTGCCCCGCAATAAATTTTGTTTTGCGATACTCCAGCTTGTTTTAAATTGTTACTTTTAACTGAGAATTGAACTTAAAAAAATATGCCTTGTGACTTAATTGTCATTCTTAGATTTAATTTTTTTGTTTTACGAAAGTCTTTTGTGATCCAAAAAACTCTCTGGGGAAAAAATCCATTGTGATTTGTGTTTCCAATAATGAAACCATCTCGATATTGTCCATTCACTCTTATTGTCCATTGTTCCACAGCCTGAAGCTCTCATGTTGTCTGTAGGCCTAACGAATAACGAAACGAAAACTTCATGCAGAGTTTAGCTTCAAATCAGTCTATATAGAGACAAAAGACGCATTTACAGTAAGAGCGAAATGTAAGCAGTGCTTTTCAAATGGATGTGATAGCGTCGGCAAGTAAGTAAATCAATTTGAGATTCACTTGCATTGCAAATGTGAATTTTTGACCTTTTGAGTGTACGCCTTGGATTTAGATAACTTTGGTTTTGAAATTTTTAAGCAACTATTGTCTTTTGCTGGAATTTTTACCATCTTTTGAGAAAAATTTTGTAATGGCGTCGTTTAGCGATGTTTTAATTAGCGATGATGTCTTTATGGGGATTTATTTCAGCGATTTGTCAGAGTCTGACATCGGTTTTTCGTATGACGGTGTCATTGCTGTTTTTATCCGGTATTAATGTTACCAATGACGTTCATTTTGGGTATCGAATATCAAAGAAATTATTTATAAAAGTTCATTTTGTGTGCCTTGGTATCATTGTGGCTTCAATTTTGGTATCTGGGTATGATTCACCTCACTGCTGTGATCCGCAAAATGCGAGCCCAAATGCCACCTAACCAACTGCTGATTCCAGTATGGAACGCAATTCATTGTGGTAATACACCGCCGCCATTTTTATAGGTAGCGTGTACTGATTTTTGCGATTTGATCATCTGCAGGTTTAACCCGTTTAACCCAAACCAGGGGAAAAATGCCTTTAAATAATTTAAATAGAAGTTCTTCCCAAATATGAAAAATTTTAAATAACACTACAAATTAGCATAGTCTTCATAATCCGCGAAAGGCTGAGCTTGCACTTCACTAGCGATAAATGATCAATAATTGTCTACTAATTACCGACAGTCATTCTCAAAAATTTCTAATGCTAAATAATTAATTGAAAAAAAAGAATCCTTGATCTGGCTCCGAAAATTCTAGGATATCATTTCAATGATGAGATATTAATTGTACCTATATTGTTCAAAACTAAAATGACAGCCTCTATACAAGACTCCATGAAATGCTATATTTTAATCACGATTGTTGCGAAAGTCAAAAACTTTCAAGTCGAAGGAAAGTGATGAATTAGTTTGCTTACTCACCCGGTATAATTGAGTAAATCGTGTCCTTAACATGTACGTATTTATAAAATGTACGTATTTTTTCCACGATGACTTGTCTCATTTTCAGTATATTTGACCCCTGCCTTGACAATGACTCTAAATTCAAGTCATCATCGATAGGTTAAAAATTAGCTGTGTTAATTTTACACAGGACGAATGCAAAACATGAGCACGTTTTCAAAGCCTTTCAAAGCAATTTTATGGAAACTTATCTTGACTTATTATGAGTCTTCCGTTTGAAGTAACTTCTGCTCATGCAATTTTGTCTCGATCAAATATGTCTCAATTTAAAAAATTTCTGAAATAGTTTGCCAACAAACTAGAACAGTTATTGGCAGAGTTAACAAGAGCATTGTGTTGGCTTGTCAAAGTATTCGTTCGTAGTGTGCCACACCACGGCTAGACTTGCTCCAAGTCTATTTCTTTTTAATGCAAATTGACAACTTAGAGTGTCTTTTTATTCCAACAACAAGTTCCTTTTCTCGGATTAAGAAAAAAATAGACTTGGGCAAGTCTACACCACGACCCAAATTTATGGAACGTAGCCTGGAGAATTTAAGAATATTAAAAATATTGTTAGTACGGTTATTCCACAAAATAGGAACAGCAGACACCGGTCAAAAGTCATGGCAACAATCCGCCATTCTTGTCGGTTTCTTTCATCCAGTTCCTTATGGTCCAGCTTTTCTATGATATTGTCAAGCTTCTTGGCAAGGAGTTCATTTTCAAAGACACTTTCATTCATTTCTGTTGGAGCGGTCGACGCATTGTCCAGCTGGAAGCTTTTATCCTTTCGCCTCTGCATCATCACCCCATTTGCAAGCATTTGTTTTGCAAGTCTAGGTGGATTCAGGGGCATGTCCCGAGCCCGGTGCAGCTCAAACCGGCCATTGTTTTTGTTGTTCGACAAGTAAACCAGTTCCATTTGATGGTTTTCTTTGTTGCTGTTCTGGCCACTTTCCTTTTCACTGCTTTTTGACCGCACTCCGAGCTTGTATGAAAGCTTTTCGAGGATGTATTTTCTCATCCATTTTGGCATAGGAGGGTCATATGGCTGTTTGTGGTAGAAGCGAAGCACGATGCACAAACTGACGATCATTAGAACCATCTCAACCATAGCAGCGTTGAAAAATATGCCAACTAGAGGTATCACTTCACTTGTCGGAGGTATCATCTCTGCCACAACAAGCATGAACACGGTCATTGCCAAAAGCAGTGTGATTGCCAGTGAGATTCTTTCACCTGTCAATCAAATTGTAACGAAAGCTTATTTTCAGGTTCACAGAGAAAGGGGGCTAATATCAGGTTCCAGAGTGAATAAAAATTACTGTAAATCCTATAAATGCAAGTAGATGAAGAAAGAGGGGTCTTTGAACCAAAAATTTTCCAGGGGCCAATCATTTCTCTCGGCGGCCCTGCAAATATTTTATAGGTACGGAACTTCTAAATAGAGATAAAAATAATTTCACTTCTTCGGAGGAGGATGTTTTACTCCTCCACAGACATAAAATCAAAAGCATCTTCCTCCGCAAAAGAAAACTTCTTCCTCCGCAAATGCAATTTTTTCTTAATAACTACAAAGCAAAGTGTTTTCAGTTCTCCATGGTTAAGTTTACATGTGCATTGCAATCGAAAGACTACATTCTTTGCTTGATTTTTGAAGATACTTGACCTGGGAGAGTTTTCAGTTTTTTCTATTAAGGCTCCACTAATAAAAGTTTCTTAATTTTGCACCCTTTGTGACCAATTTTCACTAATAAAATTTTCTTAAATTTTTTTTATTTATATATAAAAAATTTTACCATGCATTATTTTTTTAAACAAAAACATGACAAAAACTGGGTATATATTGTACAGGATGAAAAGTCTTCACTGGATCAATCATCTAACCTGATGTAGACTTCATCTTCAATGAAAATTTCAAAGGTTTCCAGCAATTTTTCATTCACTGGTAAAACTCACTGGTGTTCGTTGGTTTCAACAGCGAGTTTCTTAAAAAATGTTTCAAAATAATAAAATACGTGAATATTGTCAAGTCCATCCAGTTTTTCTCATGTTTCTTTAGTTTTGAATTGGAGTTCTTTTGAGTGATAAGGGCTATTAATGATGGAGAATACGTTGAGAATACAGAATTCATCAGTTATGATTGTTTGATTAAGGCATATAAGGTCATTAAATACTTCATATATTTTGATTGCAAGTGCAGATTTCTCGGATAAGTTGTAATAGTTTTACATTTAGTTAGAGCAGCTCGAGGGTTGAAATCATTGTGAGCTATTCTCAAAGCTCTTTTGTCTTTTTTTACAACTAGACAAAGCGCAGGTCTTGACCTATGCATTAACTTTGACTCGCATATTTTCATTAGTTCTAACAATTCGCAGTTGAGTTGCTTTCAATACCAGATCCAGGATGCACTATTTTTAGATTTGTTTACATCGATTCACTGTGACACGTCGTTCGTTTTGCAGCAAATGCAATTATCCGGGAGAACAAATATCCTCGCACAGAACCAGATGCTCGTCTCCATGTAAGCCTCGTGGAAATCAATTTCTTAGCCATAATTTGTCATTCACTTTGATGCTCTTTGATTTTTCCGTAATCAGGTCATGCACATTGTCACCTACTGAGCCTAAATTTTGAATTAGGAAATTTTGCTACTTTAATTCAGAGGCTTAAAGCATGATAAATTTCGTCCTTCGATGATTTTGTTCTGCGCAAGGGCTTTAGGAGTCATGGTGTGTTTTCTATTTTTTGGATTTTGTTTTCTCACACCCATGCATTTTTATTGTGTGGTGTGTGTTTTTTAGTTTGGGTGTTTTCTACTTTTGGTATCTTATCGCCCATGCATTTTTATTGTGTCCTACCACATTAAAAATGCATAGGTGATGAGAAACTAAAAAGAGGAGACACAGAAATATAAAACACACCACACAAGAAAATGCACGGCGTGATAAAACCTATCTCTCAATGAACTCACAACGCTATTCATCACGTGATGAGACATCATCCCGGCATGAATGTAAAATTAACTTTGCAGATAAGTTCCAGAGCCTTTAAAATTGAAAATATATCTTAAGAAATTCTCAGTTTTTATTTCTTTTCATATTTTTTATTTAAAGACGTGGATATCAGGGCTCTAGGGTAGAGTTAACCTAGCAGAGAAAGTGTGATGCATTTTGTAATCATATGATATCATATAATATAATTTATAGATAAAGTACTTAAATCAATAACTCTTTCAGGCGCAGATTTATTTCTGCTAAACAGGCAAATCATGTGCAAGTTATATTTTGAGGTAGCACTTGCAATCCAACTTAATTCAAGAGATAAACTTACGTAAAAATATCTTAAATTAATATAAAGTCTACCCTGGGCACAGGGCTTTCATTTTTTCCAGAAAGGCTGGTACCCTTGTTATACAAAGCGCTGCCCGTCCTGAAGTTCAGATATTCAGAAACATTACCTGATTCAGCTGGCAAAAGGAATGACAGAATAGTGAGTGCACACATCAAAACCATCGGAAAGATCAGATTCATAAGAAAAAACAATGATCTTCTTTTCAATATGAAAGTGTATGTGACGTCAGGATAAGGCTCAGGACAGCAAAAATAAAATACTTCGTTGCGAACTGCGGGCACAGAAACTAGCTTCCATTCTGCGTTTTTTAAGAACTTTGCTGGAAAGGAAATAAATCATGAAAAGCATATCTTGTTGTTATCATGAAATTATCATGCATAGCATGAATACCTATACCTTAATACCCTAATACCGTAACCCATCGATTATAGGCCCTACGAATATGTACCTCCGAATGTAATCCCATCAAGTTGCAAACATTCTGATTATTCCGCACATACGTTACCCATATATAAGCCCATCAAGTTGCAAACATTCTGATTATTCCGTATATAAGTTACCCATATACAATCCCATCAAGTTGCAAACACCTAGTTCTTCTACATTTGTTTGTTTGTATGATAATCGTCATTACAATACGATGAGTATCTTTCATTTTTTCATTTTTTCGATGTGTATTATCACTGACCAGTGCCGTCGGAACTTGTTCCAGATTCTCAGAATTCTCAGAGCAATGGAGAACAAAGGTTTAATCCAGAAATTGTTTTAAATAAATATTGTTCTTCAAATGATTGGGGGCTACATTGGTCACCTTTTCCTTCTTTCATTATTTGTGAATGTCAGTGTAAATTCATGCTATTGTTGGAGTACAAGAACCCCGCTACATTGTTTTATGCATTACGTCATTTGATTTAACATATGAGTTGAATATAAATCAATTTCTGTAAAACGTTTGACAAAACGCCAAAAAGGACTTACGACCTAAATATGACTTCGGTTCGAAAACAGGATAACTCGACAAAACGACA
>JAYJMH010070623.1:0-11157 GCA_036873815.1 Phacellophora camtschatica | reverse complement strand
GTGATTGTGATTGTGATTGTGATTGTGATTGTGATTGTGATTGTGATTGTGATTGTGATTGTGATTGTGATTGTGATGTAGTGTGATCCACGTTTCATTTTTCAGACAACATGGCGTTTTTATGGAAGTTATACATTGGGTTTTAGAGCATTTATAGACTCGTATCTTTGATGTGATGCTCTCTCAGCTACACAATTTACACGTTTTAAAATTCTCATCACGTTTTAGATTAACAGTCAAATACTTTATCATATATTCTTGAGTTACTACAATGTTCTAACAGACTTGATAACAAGATAATTAATGACAAGTGCTATTGGGTTCCTACATGTTAATACGGTTTCTGTAGGGACTTATTATCCAGCAGTTATTTGGCTTTAACATTTTGGAAAATCTAATGGTTTTCGAATGGTTTTAAAAGAATATATACGTTCGAGTGTGGAAAAATCTAAAAATCTCAAGAAATAATTTACAAAACGTTTGAGTTGGTTATAAGTTAACCAAAATATTTTATTGACCAATTAAAATCATATAGAATATAAAAAATATACAATCTTTCACACAAATTATATACAATCAAATTTCCTTTGAAAACAAATGTGGCTGTTCTTCGTATGTTTTAATGATATTTTTGCACAGACATTTAAAGATATCAATAGTTTCATGTATAAAAATTGCTTTAGGGACCTCTCGTATAAAACTGAGTTTTCCCTCTTTGGAAATATGTTCATTTGAGTCATCTGCCAGTTATTTATTTTATATCTTTTTGCATTTTTAAGTTTCCAGTAATTTTTTAATAGTTAAACACTTGACTAAAAGTATGTACTTAATGTCTCATATCATTGTATAAATTTTAGATTGACCTTGGTTCTTCACATAAAATAACTGGAATTGCAACACAAGGGCATTTCAAAATCAACGTTAAAGAGTTTGCAACTTACTACACTGTTGAATACAAAGCAACATATTCATCTGGCTGGGCTACATATTCTTTTGTGAGTATTATTTTCTACTATTCAGTATGCTATAGATAATATTTAATGGAACAACTTGTTGCCTTTAAAAAATTACATTGATGTCTTATCACTTTCATTCAGTCATTTTTGAATTTTGTTTGGTACAACGTTATCAGCAGAGTTGTTTGCTTCGTTTGATAACTTTTTAATTTTTAGTTTTATATTTTTGATCCTAGTTATTTGATTTCTGACTGCTTTTAAAATAAGGAGGAGCAGAGTGGGAAATTCTATTTTATTCAACAAACGAGTGATTCACATATGAAATTCTGTAGAGAACGCAGCTTACATATCAATTTTAGTTTGGTAACGGTGACAAAAATAACGATGATAGACACATGAGTGTAAAGTTATTTAAAGGAAAAGTACGAGTTTCCCTCTGCAAAACAAACAATTATCAGATTTGGACTTTTAAGCTTAATTGTTCTTGCTCGCTTTGTGAATATTATTCAGCAAATTGATCAGTTGAGACTGTTTTCGTGCACAACATATTTGTGGATAGATTCATATGCTGCGTTGTGTTGGAAAAAGAACAACCCTGTGTGGAAACAATACGTGCAAACTCATGTTAAGGAATTTTGTTAGTTGACAATGGTTAAAAATTTTGTTCGGGACACCTAAATATAGCGAATAACGAATTTTCCAACAATTCCATGATTATAGGTACCTTTTCTTTATGTTTGTCAAGGTGATGAATAATAACAGTGAGCAACAACATAAGAATGGTTGATGATGGTGAAAAACAAAAAAACCAGTCTCTGGAAGCGTAGCTCAGGGTGTTTTTTGTGACATCGTCAAACCACAGGAATGTTTTTGTGTTCGGTAGCAATTTATATTTGATGGAATGCTTTTTCGATATCCCTAAGAGAGCAATTAGATACCTATGGAATTCACTCAAGATATCAAAAATGAATGGAATCCAGTTTGACCCCATTTTCAAACAATTATTTATCGAATTGGCTCCAGTTTTTTATTTTCCTGAACCATCAAAACTATTCTAAGTTTGTTTCTTTATATTGTCATCTGACCCTATGATGAGATAAAAAAACAGATTTGGTTGACATAATTCTTCGGTTAGAATTCTCTCAACTATTTTAGAAGAGATGCTTGCTCTTGTATGATTTGATCCTCCTGTCTAGTGAGGTTTGGATCCTTGTCAAGCCTTGTTTTTAACTGATGAAGAAAGACTCTATGCCAACTCCACATCATCCTTTCGTTGTAGATCAACCTCACGATTCTCCGTGTGACAAAATTCATTATCTGACAAGAAATCTTCTTGTTTTTGAACGACTCTTCCAAACTACCAATGGATTCAGTCCTCCAAAAGTTCTTCAAATTCTTCTGTGGTTTCCTTCATGGTCATACTTAGATGCTACTACTGTTGCACCCATATAGTAGAAACCAATCATATCTTGCTTCGGCGCCATCTGACGATAGCCATCTCTTTAACCGCATTTGTGATATATAATCTCCGGCTGCCGCTTACTAGCAGTATTATCATCATTGGACTTACGAGCACCAACTTTCTTACGGTTCATTATTAAAATTTCTTCCACTTCCCAAACGTTTTAGATGTTTTTCTTGTGATTTGTAACCTTGTTTCAGAGAACAATTTAGACATCATTTCGATACGGGTAACATCAATTTTCATAAGTATTAGACTTGGTCTTTGTGTTTTTTTAATTCTTTAATATGAACATAAAACTTATCATAAGCAAGTCTAAGATCTGCATAATTATCAACTGTCCCAGGTTTCCTTTTCAAAAGCTCTATTGTGAGTGGACGTTTGCCAAATATCTTTTAAAAAAGCCTCCGTAATCATAGAACCTTTTTTGCTCGTGCTGCAGGACCCTGCAAACAATTTTACAGTAAATAAAAATTGTCTACAGAGGCCAATCCTTTATCACTATTTACTGCACTATCGAAGATTAAAATGACCGAAATTTTATCACTTCCCTCCTACATCATAGAAGTGATATTTTTAATCATTTTGAAGCGTCTCCAATCTGTCATTATTTGCCCGCGGCGGGTTTTGGTCGAGAATTTTATTTGCTGTTTTGAAGAAACAAGTCACAGCTTCTCGATGAGCTGCTCTAACGGTTTTTAATCGTTCCAAAAATATTCCTCATTGGTCTTCGGCAAAATCTTTACAGTTTAAAACTATCAATCCTCTGTCTTAAGTCATGGTGCCATGTAGTTATATCTCCATTCCTTGTAGGGGGTTTTTTGGCCTCGCCTTCAGTCATAACAATTTCAATACGTTTTTCTAATCACTATGTGTTATACTTACTTTAAATTCCATATTTAAAATAATTGTCCCTTTATAGCACTTTAAACTGCCCCACTTCAGTTCTCACACTTGACTTTCACGAGTTGAGTTTTACGTGGTAAGTGTTTTTCAAAAGTTTTTATTCATAAATAGTGAAATATCAACTCCCGTTATTTTTCCAATATCATTCCTCGGCACCTGGTATCTGCAGAGTCAACAATGTCTTATAATAATTGCAATATAAAACAAAGTTGCGTAATACATCAACTCGTGTTATTTCCAAATTTATTAACTGTAAGGTTCCAACTAACGCAGTTATATGCAATCGCGAAAGTGTTGGCATTTTATAGGACAAAACGCAAATGTTTATTTTTCGCTCATCATTGATTAGTTACTTTTTATTTTATATTATTTAACATTGATACCTCTATGAAATAAAATACTTACAAAATACGGAATTTCTTTGGTAGGAATTCTGAGTAATGAAGAAAATAATGGTTTTTAGCGCTTTTCTTTCGATCAGTATGTGTTTCCTTGCAAATGCAGAGAGCAAATAATGTGAAAAGAATTTTTTTCAAGAATAGCTTTCCGCTGACAGCAAGTATTGTCATTATTGGTAATGAAGATGGAACTTTTTCATTACGAGCGTAGAGAACAGAAAATCTTGAAAGTTTCCAATAATAGTTTTCTCTTAACCCCAAACACTCTCAGCACGGAAATTTGAACGCTGAAAAAGCAGCTGCAAATAATTTCCAAATTAATTGAATTATTCCCTTGTCTTATCGTTGTCTTCTCTTTGCAAGTTTCTTTCTTTTGTTTCTCCTTGCAAGAAAATTGCAAAGAGAAGACAACAAAATGATTCACTTGATATGGTAGGAAATTATCCACAACTACTCTTTTAGAGTCCGCATTCCCATGCTCTCAGTATTGGATATGTAGAGGGGAAAAAAGGGCGTACTTTTAGTGAAGTAAGAAGAAACGTTTAAAAAGTTTAAATTTGAGAGTACTCATATAGATTGGCTTCCTTGATGTAATTTTTTATCGCTTAATAATCTTAAAAGCCAGCATCTTAAACCATAATAATACCCCTATCGATCAGGTTTAATATTTTATAAGTTATTTCTCTAAGGTCCGGCATAATGAGACGGCATAATGAATTCTGCTTCAACTCTGCTCGGTTTTAGTTCAAATTACAAGTATGGATCGCAATATTTATGATTTTAACAATTTTTCAATCGCAAAATACAAAACTCATACAGTTTCCAACCCTGAATAATTGCATCACTACACTTGGCAAGTCAGGTTGTATATAAGCAAACCCAGCCTCTATCTCTGACACCTCAGCCAATTTTCCCAAAAAAATTTCTGGATAAAATCAGAAACCTAAGTATGCCAAATAGAGATTGGTCAAGAATCGAGGAGATTCCTTTAAGGACAAGAATAGAGGAGATTCCTTTAAGGACAACAAGAATGGAGGAGATCCCTTTAAGGACAAGAATAGAGGAGATCCCTTTAAGGCTCGAGATAATTTGTTACTTGAATTGACAACACAGAAAAACCTTTAATATTGATTTGATTTTACTTCAAATTCTATTAAATTAAACACAACTCATCAAGTACAACGAATATGGGAAAAAATAAAATTAGCACGATAAAGTAACTCAATGGCAAATAATTAAATATAAATATATGGTAACGCATGTAGAAGAATTCTTCAAGGAGGAGCTCTCCAAGCAGATAAAATAAAAAGAAGAGCCCTCCATTAAAGAAACTTAGCAGAATTCGTGATAGATGTGATTTTCATAGAAAACAGTTTTCGAAATAAACCACTTGATTATGACAAGGAGCTGTTGCCTGAAGA
Source organism: Phacellophora camtschatica (assembly GCA_036873815.1). Classification (NCBI taxonomy): domain Eukaryota; kingdom Metazoa; phylum Cnidaria; class Scyphozoa; order Semaeostomeae; family Ulmaridae; genus Phacellophora; species Phacellophora camtschatica. The sequence goes on along the minus strand of JAYJMH010070623.1, from coordinate 6,014 downwards.
AGAACATTCAAAATCTAATATTATGTATTTTGAAGATGTTGACAACATCGTGAACGCTGGAGATCATAAAAATCAAGTTTAGCATGCTGGAGAGGAGCATGTATCAGAAGTTGCACCAGAAACTGCATTTTTAATTAGTGATCTTGAGAATGAAATTTACATGGAGCAATTGGAGTGCTATGCTGTTAAAGAAAGACCAAGGCACTGTGTGCAGGTTAAGAAAAAGCTTGTATGGCTTAGAACAGTCAGCAATATGTTGGAACATGACCATGAATCATGTTTTTGAAGCCTCTGGATATATACAAAGCAGTGCTGACCCATGTATCTATTCAAAGATAAAAAAAGATGACAATAAATTGAGTTTAATGATAATTGCATTATATGTTGACGGTATCATATTAGCTACGAATAATGCTGAAATGTTGATAGCAGAAAAAGGAATGTTAAAGATCAATTCGAAATGGAAGATCGAGGTGATATCCATTATTGTCTGGGAATGACAATAAAGCGAGACAGAGAAGGAAAAGTTTGATGACTAATCAAAAATCTTATCTTGAAGATATTCTAAAGAAGTTCGGTATGTACTATTGCAAGTCAGTGTCAACTCCAATGGAAACTGGAAAGAAGTATGACAGATTTGCAGACAAAGAAAAGGCAACAAATGCAAGAGAATATTAGTCAGCAATAGGTCTACTCACGTATGTGTCAATTGCAACAAGACCTGACACATCATCTGCAGCAGGAGTTCTATGTCAGTTCAAGAGAATCTTGCGTTACATTAAAGGAACATTAGATTATGGTTTGAAGTTTGAAATTTAAACAAAGAGAATATAAACCTGCATGGCTAGGCAGATGCTGACAGGGCAGGTTTTGTAACAACAAAAAGGGTATATTTTTCGTATAGGAATTACTGCAACATCACGGAAGACAAAGATACAATCAGTCGTTGCTCTTTCTACTACTGAGGCAGAATGCATTTCTTTATGCTCAGCAACACAAGAAACTGTGCGGTTGCGAAATCTTCTGGAAAGCATACGCTTCAAAAGCTTGAACTTACAACTGTAATCAAGGAACAATTACAAGATGTTTTAACAAAAGGACTACCAAAGTCAAGTTCGAGGATTTACGTTTTAAGATTGGAATTGAATTTATCTATTGATTGTCAAGTTACTTTAATGAAACGAATTCATCAAGTGGGAGTGTTAAGTAACGAATTAAGTAACAAATATGTGACTTGTTTTAGTGAAAAAGATTCAAACGTCAAAGAATAATACTTATGAAGAAATAATCATGAAAAAAGAGTGTTTAATAGATCAGTTTTCTAGTCTGCAAATTCGTCGATTGTGATGGCCAGTTAAATTTAAGATTCAGGATCTGCTTGAAAAATTCTTCATGTTTCTCCTGAAAGGTTTTTCCATGTTTTTGATACTTTTAAGCTAAAATCTCTTCATCAGTTCTTTTGTCACAAATTTTACTTCGCTGCAGTGTTCATTCGTCAGGACGTGTATCAAAATTATGTGACTTCGAACGTAAAAACTGAAATACCTAGGCTAGACTATAAAGATGTTAGCAGTATTTCACATGATCGAAAGAAATAGCCAAAAATTCAAATTCTGTTTAGAACTTGCTACTTGGTTGGAGAAATTATTAAGTAAAAGTCATTTACTTGCGTGATCGTTCATTTTGTTTAGGGATTTTGTTTACGGTGGATATTTTATAGGCAAGACTTTCAAAATCTTTATAATATGAGAAATTTTGTCTTCAGAGATGCAAGTCCTCTCTCAATATTATTATTTGCAAAAAGCACCTAAAAAACTCAATGCTTTTGCACGAGATTCAAAATTTATGTCACAATTTAACTATTGTCCTATAATAGGGATAATGCACGACAGAAAACTTAGCAACAAAATTAATCGCATTCATGAAAGAACTCGGCAAATTGCTTATAAAGATAAAAAGTTATCTTTTGATGATCTTTTGCTCAAAGCAAATTTAGTCTCTATTCAGCAAAAAAGCTACAATTGATTGTTACTGATAAGACAAAGTCAAATCTAAATCCGGCATTCAAGAAAGATATCTTTCCTAAAATAATGTTTCTTATAATTTGCAAAATGGGAATAATATCCCTGGAGTAAGAGCTGTAACATACGGCATTAAAAGTTTCAGTTCTTTTGGATAAGGGCTATAGCAGTCATTGCCAACGCATGTAAGAGTCCCAAACACTAGAAATTTTCAAAAGATCAATTAAGAAAACGAAAATTGCCTGCAACTGCAGATTGTGTAGACAGTAAATAAATAATCTAGATTTTATATAATTAATTAATTTACACTTTTATTGTACTATTTTCTTATTTTACCTTGTATATACATATATACCTCATACATATGGTTGGCTTACGCGTTTTTAGATGTCCATATAAATTGCTTAACTGAAGCGACAACAACAACAACAACAATATAATTTTACAGTTATACAATAAGAATTTCACAGCTAATATAGTGATTTTTCTTCGAAAATTTTGCATGCAATTTAATAACACTGTGTATTTTTTGCTCAATGCAGCCAAGTGGCCACAACAGACTTCAGGCCAATACTGACTCCAGTACTATTGTCAGAAACGAAATTCTTCTGTTTGCCACTGTCATCAGATTACTTCCAGAAAAGAGTTATCCAAGCAACAGAATATCTATGAGAATGGAGCTATTTGGTTGTCCAAATCGTACGTTTTAAATTTCATGCAAACATTTATTAATAAATACTTAAAACAAATCGATGAAAGTTTTTTAAAATCATGCTATTTGCTTAAGGAAAGAGTAACATTTGTATATAAATTTAGAGAGCTAGCTAATACTTCTGAATTGATATAATTACAGGTCCGCAAGGTCAACCTGTTCCCAAGAGTGATGGTAACAATTGCGTTGGATCACCTTGTCGCAATGGAGGCACATGTATTGATCTTTATCGACGATATTATTGCAAATGTCCTCAAGGATTCACGGGAAGCCAATGCCAAACGGGTTTGTATATTCATTAAAAGACTTAGGCCTTGTTTGCATTTTTGGCTTTGATAGTTTTGTTAATTTTTAGCTCTACAAATTCATGCATGTGCGGTGCATGTGGAAGCTATCTGGCGTCATTGGCTAACTTTCCGCGCCAGTTTTCGATTGAGTACAAACGTTTACACAGTGAAAAATAGATTGTCTGCGTGTGGTACCATATATATAATTATAAATAATAACTTTTAATGAAGTGGCTCAAAACATTGTCGCAGCCAGCCAACTTTTGGATATGTCACTTGTTAGCGTCCAGATGTTAAACAAAAACCGTGCATCATTTGCCAGTTTAAGTTCTATAATTGTTTTTTAACTTTTAGTTGCACAATGTCCAAAGCCAGATGTGCCAGTGTATGGTCGTCTGAAATCAAAGACTGCTTTGACAGCAGTTGTTGAATGTTTGTCAGGTTACGAAACAAGTCAAAATACCAGAAAATCTTGTGTGGAGGGAAAATGGGTAGGATCAAATGTTGTATGCAAATGTAAGTAGCGTTTATCATAATAATATAAGAAAAAAGGGGAAAATACCATTATCGGCATATGCAGCCCGAGTAAGTACAGTCTAATGAATAAAATCGTATGACGTACAATTCTTTATATAATTTTTATGTTCTTCCAATAATCAAGGACTCTATGTGTGTATAAGTTCTTTCTCATACTTAACCTGCATCTATTTTAAAAACATTTTATATCCGGGAGTAGTACACGTTCAATTTTTTTCTTTTCTTAAATATCTTTGGAAATAATATGCTGTCAAAATCTAACTGGCTTCCTTTTTTTGTTCAAAATTTGTATTAATATTGGAAGAGATGTTATTTGAATGGTTCTTGATACCCTAGTATCTCACATATAAGTGTCTGCGACTTTAACAGAAATGTTTCAATTTTAGAGCTTTTTAAATTTAAAAATTGAGAGCATAAGGCTCGTGCCATTTACAATAATTTATATTTTTGTTATATTGTGACACGTTACAATCATGTTTGAAATAACAACGCAAATTATCATGTTTGGTTTGATATTCATACCAAACTTTTGTGTGCAGTGATAACCAATTTGTGCAGTGATAAAGTTAAATTATGCAGCGATAAGCAGCAAATATTTAATAATAATAATAACAATGATAATAATAACAATAATAATAATAACAATGATAACAATAACAACAATAATAATAACAATAATAATATCAATAATAATATAATCTTTTTTATGGGCGTAACGTTTAAGTAAGAAGCTTGCCACAGCCTTCTGTAGCCGCTGCAGCTTTTTCAACTGATGCTGGCTCAAAGGAGAATAAACATAATCGTTCAAATTAATTTTGGAGAGAATCAATTATTCTGCTAATGTTTTGCGTGATTTAAATGGTGTAAAATTTTTAATTTTCGAAGAACAGATAGTTTGCTTTAACAACTGGAGAGGAAATGCTTTTAATGGTTTTCCCTGGTCAAGTGTTGGTCCAGGTACATTCCCAGATAACGAGGCTCCTTGTCTAGCTTCAGCTTCGTCAAACCTAAAGTTATATCGATTTCCTGGTCTTTTAGTTAATGGTAATTATGTAGTCGTTTGGATGCACATAAATGTATTTTGTTTTCACTGCATTGGCTGCCAGGGAATTGTTAGCAGTCCAATCAGTTACTTTCGCTAACGATTCGTTTAGTAGATATTGTGCATTCTGTAGTTCTTTTGGCTTGCATGTTTCAAAGATTGTAGTATCATCAGCATACTGTACCGAGCTGGATTGAAAGTGATTTTGCAGATCATTTACGAACAGGTTGAATATCATTGGGCCAAGAATAGAGCCTTGGGGTACGCCAAATGTTGTAGGTAAACTGTCTGACAAGCTAGCATCAATCTGAACGAACTGTTTATGAGGTGTTAGGTAACTTGTTATCCATGAAAGGAATTCTTTGGAAAAACCTTGCTGGTGCATTTTCATGATGAATGTGTCATGAGCAATCGTATCAAAAGCTTTAGAGAAATCCACGAATACAAAGGGTGACAGTTCTCCGCATTTCATTGCCTTTTTACATCATCTCATATTTTTAGAAGTGCATTTCCCGTATTGTGACCTTTTCAAAAACCGGTTATCGTCTACATGAATAGCTTTGTTATTTCGATAAAATTTACTAATTGGTTTGCTACTAGTCTTTCAAAGATTTTAGATAGTACAGGTAGGATAGAGATTTTTCAACGGGGCTGGCGATCTTGCCAATGGGTGCAATTCGGGTATTTTTCCATAGTATTGAAAATGTTTGTTATTAAATATTAGCAGTTATAAAACAGATAAAATGATCAGAGAAATTCTCTGTAGAAAAACCTTTTTTGGTTGAAATATTTTTCATCATGAATCGTTTTTAGAGAGTATGGTTGTGTGTTAAGCCAATCTGAGGGTTGTGGCCCGTACAATTCCCCCTGCATTAAATTTGCAGTGATAAAATGTTAAAATGTGTAGTGATAAAATTCTCAAACTTAGGTATGTTGATATTGTGCCTCTTATTGTCTGACATTCTGGGTGAGCTAATCCAAGACACCACGAGGTCTAAATCAAAGAACAATAGGATCCCTTGTGACAACACTGCTGGTGAGAGTGTTGCGTTTTTAAATTGTTGACATAATATGGAACTCAACTTAGGTTCCCCTCAGAGGCGGAAATTCACAGCTTTATGTGGGGGGGCAAGCATCCTAAATTTTCCGACAGAACTTTTTGAACAAAATCAACTTAATTCTTATTTATATATATACTGTGTGTACAGTGCCACCGAGAGATAGCACGGGCCCCGTGGCTTGGCTCGTGAAATTGGCCTCTCAGCGTGAGAAGGAGGGGGTTCGGGGGCGAATTTTTCAAGGACCACACCTTTTTTCTTTCCGAAAACGTTCCTGTTTGCGGAAATGCCCTTTTCTAATTTGAGCATTTATACTGCTAAATTGTGCAATTCTAGTCTACAAGCAGTTAAAAATAT
>JAYJMH010070612.1:0-11157 GCA_036873815.1 Phacellophora camtschatica | reverse complement strand
ATGATCTGTATTTGTATACTATTATTGTATTTTGTGACATAACAACAACCAATTTAAAAATGGAGAAAGCAAATTTTGAATAAGAATGTTTTGTTTGTAACATTTAATTATAAATATTAATGATAATAATGAGCAACTTTTCAATGTCATCTTAACATCATTTTCAAGCTGAATGAAAAAAAGATGTTGTTTGTATATATAGAAAAATTAAAAAATAGAGAGATTTTTTATCACGTGGTGAGAATTTTGACGGTTCAGATAATTGGCACCAAAAAGACTAAGTGAACAATTTTGCGACAATGGAATCTGACTGCTTGTTCAATTTTGGCTTCAAATCTTTAATGAACAACATTTCTTAGACTAGACAATCTGTTTTCCATCGACATTTGCGCCATATTTTGAATTGCTTGTGCAAATTCTTGGGCTGCATTCCATGCTGTTCTTTAATATGGAAACTGACAGCCAACGCTTTGTGTTCCTTAATCCTTTGGTATAAGTGTCAACAAGTATAACCGACATATTCTGCATCCCACAGATCACACTAAAATAGTACACAACGGATTGTTGGTTCACAAGGGTTGCTTTGGTTCCCGAGATTTTACTTGTTCGCTGATTTTTCTGCTGGTGAAAACAGGCAGAACATCTTTCCAGATCTTATTACTGACATCATGCAATTGCTTTTTCACAGCCTGAGCAGATGTTCGATCCTTAAAAGGGAGAATTATTCTGATGGGAATTTCCTTCTCGTTTTGCTCTTGATCAGCATGTTTGGTTACCTTTACATCAACAAAAGTTCGAATTGTTGATTGTATTAAGGAACCAGGGTAATTTAAATGCAAAAACACACTGACTAATTTATTTACCTCAACATTGAATGCTTGCCAATCTGATGACAACCTGTAGGCATGGTTCAACATTGTTACTAACAAAGCACAAAAATACTTCATCCCACCGAAGTTTCTTGCCTTAAAGTAATCTCTTATCAAGTAAAAAAATGACACAGTCATTTAACTTGCACATCTTTTCAAGAAAACGTTTTTCTGTTTCACTATATTTTCAAGGACAGATTTACAATCAAATAAATACTCACATCTCCTCGACTTTCTGATGGTATTCCCTTTCTTACATATCTTTTCACTGATAAAAAAATAATTCAAAAATCATCAAACTTAATTTCTAAAAATTAAAAAATTCATTTCCAAAAATCCTCCTGCTCCTTTTCAGTTATAACTTCATTCTAAACTGTGAATATTCCAATAATGTACTCTTGAACTTAACATAAAAGTATTTAACTAAATATTTGTACCTTTGCTTGAGTGATGCAAATTAGCATTATTATCTCCCAGCAATTTTTGCCATTTTGCTGCCCTTCTTGCCAAGACCCTTAGATATTCTGACATAAAACTTTCATAGCTATCATAGTCAAAGTCTGTTGGACGTTCAAAGCCATATTGATCAACTTCACTGCAAAAATAAGGCAAACATAAATTTGTAAATAGAACTGTTCTGTTTACCTCATGAAAATTGAAATAAAAAAAAATAGAATATTGAAATAAAATAAATTTTCACTGACCCAGTTATTGCAGCCATGTTGTTATGATTTCTCAACATTCACCTTTTCCAATAGGAGTTTTGATTCCATTTCATGGTTCCATAAAAGCCTGTGTATGATGGAATAATATTATCTCTCAGTTAAAATAAGCTTCTTTATACTACATAGAAGCACAATTCAGTGCGAGAACAGTGAATAGGAAAATTTCTTTTGCCATTCTCGCATTGAAATATTACTTGCAATAAAACATTTAATTATATACTATTCATTTGCAATAAATAATGTACAGACAAAAATATTAAAGTGTTATTTGAGAATGGCAAAAGAAATTTTAGAAATTCATATTGGTAAGCACCAAATGTGAAAAAATTTGCAGAATTAACAACCGTCCGACCAACCCTGAAAAGCCTTAAGCCAGATGACACTAAAAGATATTCTTTATTAGTGTTGCATGCATATTATTAGCAAACTTTCCAACCTGGAAAGCATTTCTCCACCACCAATATCAAATAAAATAAAGATTTAGAAAATGATATCCAAGTTGGTCATTAACAGAGGCATTTTTAGGTAGATGAACAGCAATACATTTGATTCTGGCACACAAATGTGAGCCAAAATATCTGTGCCCTGCACACAAAAATTCAATATTCCATAACTGAACAACAGTCAATTTGTGAGGCAAACCCCAACAAATTCTTTATGTATGTGTACAAAAATAATTTCCCTATGTTCCATTTCCAGAAGTCAGTTTTAAATGCCATAAAAATTCTTTCATGTAAATATTGTTGTGTTATCCAGTCGTGATGACAAAACATAAAATCTGTGTTTTATATCGTCAAGTTGAATGTAAAATAAAGTGTCACGTGTGATGAATTCCATGATATAAAAAAGGCAGTAAAAACAAGCCAAAACTCAATAGATCAATGATTCAATAATCATAAATAATAGCAAAAGTAATTTAATTAACAACACTTGATTTAAAATTATGTATGACTACAAAAACAACGGAAATAAATAAATAAATAACTCACTACGAAGTTACGTATTACGAATAACTCATTAAATGAATCTACAATTTTTCTCACATGAATATAAAATGTTAAAGAGCATTTAATTTTCATACCATACTTACCAATATATGAATGAAGACAGTTTCCTTAATTCATCTCATCTCTTTCGGACTTTCATGCTCAAAAATAAATCTGGTCTTTGAATCAACAACAACAGCAACAAAAAGATCTCCACCTTATTCAAGGGCACCTGCCAGAAGACTTGAAAGAAAGAAAAATAACAGTACCAAATAAAAATACGAATTCGACAGAATTTAAATTTGAAATACGTTTGGAACGTCAGCAAAGAATATTAAATGGTTACCCTTTCAGTAAAATAGAGTTTATGCTCTATTCTGTCCAACTATAAAATAAAATAAAATTTAAAAATAAAATAAAAATGAACATGGGGTATTTAAACTGAATGAAACTGCAACTGAAAAAAAAGCTGCAACCCAGTAGACAATACAAAATCAAAAACGTCAAGTATCAAGAACAAGGCTGTAGAAATAGAAAACAAATAAAAATTCAAAATTGTGATTATACGTTAAAATTACAGCCAGTACCATTAAAGGCCATTAAATATTTAGAATTAGTAAAATATTTGCATCTAAAATGTTTTTAGGTTTTATTTTGGTAAGAAATGGAACAAATATACACAATTACATAACATCGTCTGTGCTGTAAACAGTGAGAAACTGTGTACACAAGCCTTCATTTCTGTAAGCATACCCCCTTTCAAAAGTATAAACTGTAAGGAGGATGATAGAGCTTCGGCAGCTGACCGGGGGAAATGGAGGAACTCTGCAAAAGCCTTATGCGCACGACGAAAAAGATAGCAAGAAGAAGATAGGTGTGCGCACGAAGAAGATAGCAAGCAACCCTTGAAGAGGATGACGAGTTTTTACTCCATTTCCACAAGTCTTGTTTTTTTCAACAACAAAATTAAAATCTTCTATGAAAAAGCATTTTTATTCCCCTTCTTAAAAAAAGAGCACTCAGTTTTCTCGAATCGAGCACCAATTGAGAAATTTATGAAAACCATCAATTCAATATTGAATTTTGCGCCCGCACCCCAAACGTGTGCCCGTCTCCCTTATAAAGCAATATGTACTGTACTGTGTACAGTAAGAACCTGCCACAAAGAAACTGACTTACAATAATGACTTACTATATACAGGCCGATTTTTTGGCAAAGTTATGCAAATTAAACTTTGACACTTACTAAGAGTTAATTTAAATGATATAAATCATTTCTAATAATAGAAGTGTGTTGGTATGATTTTTCTATCGCATTATTGACAGCATACTTCACTCAGTCGGCCCAACCCCATATAATTTGCCAAAATAGAAAATAAACAGGCTGATTTTCAAAAACCGGCTTCTCAGTGACAGGTTCTCGCTGTTTAAATTTTTTAAGAAGTTTCTTGAAGTTATTAATCAAAATGTACATCCAAACAGACTGTAAAACATGATATGATACAAATGATAAAAATTGCAGTTAAGCAACAATAATTAATTTGGGGTATTTTTATTTCCAAGCATTTAGTGATTGTTTAGTCAAATTTCCTGGTCTTCTCTGATCTTTTGTCTTCGAAGAAGGTACTTGCTTTGGCTGTTGTAAATTTTGATGTTTGCTGGAAACAGCTTTGGAAGCAGGCTAAAAAAGCAAAATAATTCTACAGTAACATTTGAGATTATCAATTCATTCAACAATTTATCAATGTAGATATTGTTCAGGCTGTACTCTAGCACACCATTAGGTTTTCTTGTTCTCAAATTTCAATGTAGTTACTTTCAATTCAAGTTCAGGATGGGGAAGGTTATCTTCTCCTTAGTCTACCTACCTAATTAGAGCTTTTTCTTTAAATAATTCCTCTGTGTACAAGTTGATAATCTAGAATCATTCAGCATTTATGCATTCCTTACTGTTCGTGACGTATTATTTATGACGTGTAACGTGTATACTCCCTTGTGTTAGGCATTTACGTAAGCAAAGAAAGATAGCTTTAAACTATAAGATGAAAATGAAAATAATTTTTTTTAATTAGACGAATTAAATGACATCCTCTACTATTGCGACCATAGGTTTTTGATAACTGTAATCATAATTTAATCTTAAACATTTATCAATATAGTTTACTATAACTTTTAGCAATGAAAAATAGTTTTTTATTTTAAAACATCTTTCTGGTTAATGAGCAACTTTTTTAACTATTTAAACTATAAATTCTTATCAAGTCACAGTTCATGCCACTAATAAAAGCGGCCAATGTTCGTAAAATAGCAAATCTGGGTTCTAGGCATAATACTCCACTACAGCGTATAGATTTTAAATGGTACTCATGTTGTTTACAATAAACTTTAAAAGGCAAATAATTATAAAGACGTACATTCACAGTAGATGGTCCACCACCGACCCGGATATCTTGCATTCCTTCAGCATTTCCGTACACTTTTTGTAAGCGAGAGAATACGTCATCTGTCTGCGGCTTCAAGTACACCTGTCTTTGCCTATTTTGTGCAGAACCTTTCAATTGCTGAGTCATTGAAGATTTTGATGAGCGTCGACTACTGTGTTGATTTGACGAGGTTTTGCCTGGTCGGCTCTTGTCTTGTGCTGAACTTTAAAAAGATATTTAAAATGAATTGTAATTGGGCTAACAGAGTTGGATTTTGTAACAATAGCGAAATTGACACACTGAATTCGAAGCCTATATCCCTCGAGAACCAAGCGAAACTCTCTCAAGAGCAGAGGCGAATTTTGTAACAATAGTTAAATTGACACACTGGCTTCAAAGTTATTATCCCTCGATAACAAAGCGAAACTCAAAACTGGAAAACGAAAACAAACAATTCTGCGGAAGAGATGTTCTTATTTTCAAGTTGAGAAAATTTTAGAAAATTTTTTTTGAAATATTAATAACTAGTAAAACCTTTTTAAAAATATTTGACCCTTTGTTGTGGTCAAATTCCATATAAAGACGTTTTTAATGCTATAACTTTGACACATGTATGTATGTGGAAATGTAAAAATTAGTTTCTAAACAAACTTTTTGTTTATATAATCTAGATCTCCAATCAAAATGAAAATTTCTAAAAATCGTTGAAAAATTTCTAAAAATCAGAGAAAATAGGTTGCAGATTACAATTTCCATTCTTCATCTTTTTTTTTTTTTTTACCTTTTTTGCATATTTGACAGCACGTTAATCATTCCATTCAATTCTTCCGCAGAAGTACCTTCCTTTATCCCAAGAGCATTCAATAAATTAGCCAATTGTTTCTTTTCCTCGCCCGTCTCTTCTTGAGGCTTCCTTGATGGAGATTTTCTTTCTGGTGATGAATTAGTCTGGAAAAAAGGTTTCAATTTGAAATTTAAATGAAATAAATTATTATTTAGATAGCAACAGGAAATTTTATTGAACAAAAGATTCTGCTCTCGCAGATAACAATAAAATTTCCATACCGTTGAATGAACTCAATCAAATAAACCCAGATCATAATTCTGGTCTCATATATATAAGAATGTTGAGTTACTTTAAAGATTTGAGAGCTCACAAAAATGAAAAGAACAAACTGCAGAGGATCAACATTAACAAGGGCAAATTTTGTAGTAATGTTAAAATTGACATGCCAATTTCAAAGCGATTCGCCATAACCAAAGACAAAGCAAATTCTCTCAAGCAGAAAATCAAAACATGGCTTGTTTGTTTTGATGGCTAATCACTTTGAAACTAGCGTGTCGATTTCACTATTGTTACAAAATCCTTTCTTCACATGACTCATTATACTCCAGAACAACTGTACATACCGAGACCGGTTCAGAACCAATTGACCGGTTCCCAGACATATGTTTAGGTGGTCTTTCTCTCAGTACTGATTTCTTAAAAGCATGGGCTAGTGAACTCGTGCGCGCAACCTTGGGAGGAGTCTAAAAAAGAAAAGAAAATATGGTTAAGTTTCACTAACTCGAACAGTTAAGTGAGACGTTAATTCGTTCGGGTTAGCGAGGTTTTAGATTTATCCAGGGCCAAATCAGTCCTGAAATCTCTCAAGGGATATGCAAAATAGTTCGAGTTAACGAAGGCTCGAATGAAAAGCGGGTTGGAGCTCACAAAAATGAAAAGAACAAACTGCAGAGGATCAACATTAACATGCCAATTTCAAAGCGATTCGCCATAACCAAAGACAAAGCGAATTCTCGTATGCAAAATAGTTCGAGTTAACGAAGGCTCGAATGAAAAGCGGGTTGGAGTTCCAGAGGTTCAATTGTAATGGGAATAAATGATGAAATTTATTTGATAAAAAATACCATATGATGAAAGCTTTCATGTCCTTTTTTCTTGAAAATAATCTTTTAGTTTTGTATCACTAATTTCTGTTATCTCAATAGATTTCAATATATAAAAAACAGAAAAACATGAAATGTAAAAAAATATTCCCAATCATCTTAAATAAATAATGTTTAAATATCAATAATTTCCACAAATTCAAGTCCAAACCACGAGTAGTTTAGTCATCAACTGAAGAAACTATCGTATCTAGCTGTTTTTGTATTTTGCTGTTATCAATCATATGTACTTGCACCCTTTCATTAACGAGCCAAAGCTATTTGAGCTTTGCTTTATTTGGGTCGTATAGAATGTATGCTTTTAATTAGTTTTTCTTTCATACATGTATTATTGTACTCTACAAATTAAATTAAAATGAATCATCTTTAAACACCAAAACCCGTTTGTTAAAAATTTAAATTAAATAATAGCTACTAAAAAATAAGCTGGTTTGTTTGTTAAAAAACAAAAGGGTAAATTTATGGGACATGACTTCCGCTTAACCACAAAATGTGTTTTTGCATATTAGAAATACAATCACATCTTACCCTCATGTTGCCCTGCATAGTATCCTTTGAAACTGAATCAGAACCGACTGGTAATGATTCTTTCTGACCTAAAAAAATAAAAATAAAAATGCTAAACGGAGTTCAGAAGTGACCAATTTCCTTCAAGCGTAAAGTTTGATTTTTAGAAACCTTCAACCTTCCTCCAAGAGTAAAGTTTGATCATGATTTGCCATATAAATGTTTTTCATGTGAAAAAAATACGAAGAAAATTAATTTTAAGCAACCAAAAAAAATATGTTTCCAGCTTTTGCCCAAAAAATAAGAAAGCCGCTAAAAACGGTTCAATACTAAAACTTCTAAAAAATAAAAAATACAGTTCCTAAAATATAAAAAATCCAAGTTTCTCATTAAAAATGCAAACACATTGGTTAATCTGATGAAAGTAAACCATGGCATCTCCAAGATTCGGACTCTTCGGTATGGTATGAAATGCTAAATTCTGTATGAAATGCGACATGGCGTGAAACAACGATAACAAACATTACACGAATTTAGTCTTATTACCGGTCACTTTTTCCTGGGAAATGACTGTGTCTTGATTTTCTTCATCCGGATCCTCTTCAGTCGGGTTTCCAGGTGATTTGTTCAGTAACTAAAAACACAACAATAAAACGCAAACGATATGTTATTCAGGTATTTCCATGTATTGGTATCAAGTTAATGAAATTTAAGATATTGAATAGAAAAAAAAGATTCCTAGTATCCAGAAAACCATACAATATTTATTGGTAACATCATCATCAGAAACAAACTTAATAAACTTAAGTATAAACGTGTGGCAGAGTAGAAATCCGCACAAAGAACCAATAGTTCTGGTTTTCAATTCGATAAAGGTTCTTATTTTACATCCTTAAAATCGTAGCTGGGAAATAGAGGACGAGTGAGTCGACTAAATAACTAGAAAAATCGGACAATTGTAGTATAGAAAAATTCTCCCATTACCTTTTATCATTTTTTAATGTTAACGTTCTCAAAAGTCATCTGTTAATTTTAAAACAAACAAAACAAAAACAAAAGTGATTTGAAAATAATCTGTTAGTTTTATATCACTAATTTCTGCAGGAAGAAGTTGGCTCAAAGAATTAAAGTACGTGTTAAAAGCCTTGACACCTAAATGGTGATCGGCACAAGCTCGTTCGTCTTACGCTAAATCATATCAAATATAGTATTAAACGAAAGCTGGACTTGAGCTTTATCGAATTATTTTTAATTATTATGATTTTATTGACCTTTTTATCCAAAACTTTACATTTGCGAGCTTTTTTTTCAGTTGAGCTGCCAAGCTCATTTTGGCCAAAGTTGTAGCCCAATTCTTGATAAGTATAGATATCAATCAGTGTCACAACTATAATATATATCACAACTGGATCATTTGATAGGATTTCTACTGCATAAAATATATTCTAAAATTGTACAGTACAAGGTGGCACTGCACTTCGTTCAAAAAGCGTACGTAATTTTATAAAACAAAAATATTTTTGAGATTTTAAGAAATTTTACCAAAAATACAACAACAAAACTTTATGAGAAGTTTAAGTCAAGATGTTATTACATCATAATTCTTTCATGTGATCGAAATAAGAACGATTTATAAAATCAACTTTGTCTTTCTTGTGTTTAAATAAATCATTTTCAAATATTAGTAGAGAAATCTTACCTTTTTAATGAATGATGTTAACATAGACTGTCTATCTTCTTGGTTTTCTTTTTGGTTGTATACGTCAGAACTTGTTCGCATTTGTTCTCTTAAAATTAAAACCAAAAATTTAAGATATCAAAGGTGTATATGCATATACATATGCATATGCATTTCAATTTTATCTTATTTCATAATTTTAACATTATAAAATTACAACTATTTTGTCAGAAGTTAACATAAAATGATTTGAAAAAGGACCACAAAAAACACAAACAAACAGCGAATAAAAAAATTCAGAAAATTTAATGGTTGATGAAATTGACTGTGATGAAACAGAGGCAAATTTGTAACAATAGTGAAATCGACATGCCAATTCCAAAGCGATTATCCACCAGAGACAAAGCAAATTCTCTCAACTGGAAAATCAAAACAAGCAACTTGCGATTAACGCTATGTTTTGATTTTCAGATTGAGGAAATTTATTTCTAGGAAATTTATGTCTAGGAAATTTATTTCTAGGAAATTTATGTCTAGGAAATTTATTTCTAGGAAATAAATCTAGGGTTCTTGCTCGTTACAGTAAAAACCCATAGATAAAAACCTTTTAAGAACCTACTAAAATAACTTCAACCATTTTACTCAAAACAAAAAATCTGTCATCAAAGCACCAATGACATTGTTCAAATTAAAGACAGGTATCGTACGAAGTAAAATTTAGTATTTTTGGTCACACGCCCTGAACTAATAAGCTAAAAAGGTTCTTATATGCGGGTTTTACTGCATTTAATGAACAAACATTTAATTACAAACCGAATCGTTTCTTCTTCAATCATCTGCTCTGTCAGAGTCAAGTCAACATTCGGTTTTGATTGAGCAGAACTGGTAACCTGAAAGAGGCAAAGATATCATTTCGTTTTATTGACAGCTAATTTGCTTTAGTACCATGAATCCTCGAATTAGCCCCTGGTGTTAATTGATTTTAAGCCTTTTAGCTACATAAATATAAATACTGTGGGGTAAACTACACATTGAAAAGAACAAAATACATGTATATAAACAGAATTCACCGAATAAAATGTGAAATAACAAGCTTAACGAAATATGAAATTTGAAGGTGGGGCTTAACTAATAGAGGGAGGGCTAATTCGAGGATTTACGGAAAATGACAATAAATATATATAAAAAGCAAATACAATACAAAAAATAAATAGGAGACGAGCCAAAACGATGAAAATAACAAAAAATCGAGAGACTGGTAAAAAAACATAACAAAAAATGAAGAAGAAAATTGAACTCACAGATATGAAGCAAAAAAACAAAGTTAGTCAGTAGAAAGCAACAATGAAAAGAAATAAAAGACATTTCTTCTTGACTCTGCGATATATCAATAAAACTGGCCGGCTTGACTACGAACATTTCAAACTCCGTTAAAAGACACACAGCCATCATGTCCCCTTTAGTCAACGTTCTTTTTGTTTGTGGCAGTTATGTGTAGTTTTATTTTTTATTTTTTTATTTATTTACTTCTTTATCCAATTACATTATTTATTTATTTTTGATTGACGAAATGGCCAGGACAGGATCGTGGCGCAGTGGCTAGTACTCCTGCCTCTCGCTTGAACGAACGGGGTCCCAGCCGCATCTCCCAAAGTTCACACAACTTTCCATCCTTCCAAGGTCGGTGAAATGAGTACCAGCTTGCTGTGGCTTATGGATAGTTATGTACAGCCTGTGTACAGACTGCTGGAAACAAGTCATCTCAAGACTTTGGCAGGCAAAGGACGTCAAATACGACCATTCGCTCACTCATTCACTTACTCACGGTGTAGACGTAACTTTTGCTCCATGCGGTATCGTCCTTGTAGTACAGTAAAAACCCGCATATAAGAAACACACTTTTAAGAACCTCCAGGCTGATTTTGTAGAGAGAACAATAGATAAAACAATAGCCTATTGTTTACAAAACAATACCCTGGATGAAAAATCTGGTTTCTTATATGCGGGTTTTTGCTGTAT
>JAYJMH010070601.1:0-11157 GCA_036873815.1 Phacellophora camtschatica | reverse complement strand
TAAAGCTAGAAGTGTAGTTCTTAAGTTATCATAGGCAGGACAAGTTATCAAGAAGTGGATTTCGTCCTCAACGAGACCTAATGCGCACATTTCGCATTTTCGCTCCTCAACTGCTAGACCTTTGTGCCTCCCAACCTCAACCAAGAGAGTATGATCACTGCATCTGAATCTACAAAGAGGCTGTCTTTTTTCAAAGCATAAATTATGGGTTAAATAAGGTTCTAGCTTCAGGTTAGATTTAAAGGTTTTATAGGCACACAGTTTACTGTTACGGATAGAGTCTTTTTTAGCGATAGAGAGTTCTGAAAGCCAAATTTTTTTAAATAGGGATGTAGACTTTTCTTTTAACCTTGTGCTGACTTGGTTAGGGGAAAAGCAAGAGGGGTTGTTTCAGATGGAGGAGAGGCCAAATAAGTTTAGAACTGTTTTCACTGTGTTTAGCCAATTTGACAAGTTATTTAATAACGATGTACTTTCACTAAGCGCCTTTTTTATAAGAGTGCTATCATCCTTTAGAGAGATCCTGTGCCAGAATTTGGTCACCCCTAGAGTACCAGTTAGAGCGGTTGGTATAGCACCCAATTCTCCATAGACGGCTAAGGAGGGAGTATTCCGCTTTAGTCCCAGAGTTGGTTTTGAGAATTTCAATTTAGATTTACCGGTTTGTGAGTCTATCATATATTTACAGAATAGGTTAGGGTCCCGAGAGATAGAGTTCAGCTGATGGTGGGAGAGTGAACCCCACATTTCACTACCATATAGCACTATCGGTTGAATAAGCTTGTCAAATAGGCTCAACAACGTTGGTACTCCAAGGTAAAATTTAAAAGTAGTGTCCAAAAGGGGGAGCATTGCCTTATTCGCCTTATCTCTAAGGTTCTGGGCAGCTTTTGTAAATGAAACACTTGCTGAAAATGTAATACCAAGGTAAGTAAAGTCCTGAACCATTTCAAGGGTTTGGCTAAGGCAGGAAAATTTGTGATCTGCGAGCATCTTACAGGCGGGATTGAAAATCATAGTCTTGCTTTTCTTGATACTGACAGTTAGGTCCCAATTTTGGCAAGAGGTGCCAAGGGTAGTATGGTGCATGTTATGATGAAATTTTGTTGCCTGTAACATCTTTTTATTAATATTTCCATATGCTATTTCTTAATATTTTACCCAAAAATATAAGATTTTTGATTTTTAGAGCAAAAATTATCTTTCTTTAAGAAAACGTTTCAGACCCAAAAGTATAATATCAAAATCTCAGGCCAAAAAATATAGGACACGCCCCTATTCAAGTCAAGTGGTACTGCCTTCTCTATGCCGGGTGGCCTGGGGCTGGGCGGGTTAACCATTACTTTTGGTAGACGAAAAATAACATGGCTCAGATTCAGGTCAAAGTCCATTTATGTAATGTGACCATCAAAACAAATATGAGGTTCACCAACAACAATGGATGTCCTGGACATGCGCAGAATGTTGAATTAAATTGCACTAATTTCCAAAGGTTAAAATTCAATCTCTCTTTAAGATTTCTCCATATCACGGGGGAAGATCTTTTTTGAAAATCCAAAACATTTGCGCTTTTGCGCGCAATTCACACTTTATTGAGCCTTGTATCGGGTCATAGTGATTTCATCACTTTGACCTGAATCTGAGCCATGTTGTTTTTCGTCTACCATTACTTTTCTGTTTCAGAAATTCAGTAATTTTTAAATTCAAATTTTGGTGTTTCTGTCATAGGTTTTTCTAAACATCCTTGTTGAAGTTGCTGTATGCCCCAATGGAAAGTATGGCAGTTTTCGACGAGATCTCGGGTGTGCACCAGCGCTCGTCTTTTGTTTTGGCCTATTTATTATTGTTCTCCTATTGAAATTCTCGGGTGTGCAAGTGCCATACTTTCCATACAGGGCTGTTTGTGTATGTTGTCGTGGAGTGTATACCTTACGATACATACATACAATAATAGGAAATAAACATATCAATATGATTATGGTGTCTAAAAAGTGAAAGTCGAAACTATCTTTGTTACTTATTGATAGATTCCAGATCTACCTTTTTCTGTGACAGAAATCTTTCCTTGAGCCTGCTCCATTCTTGCAGCTTTTCTTGTGACGAGACCTCTTGTTTATAAGATCTGTCGAATTAGAATAAAAGCTATTGTTACTCGTCTTTGTCCCGTTGCGTTGTGGCCTAAAATCTTTGTAACCCAACCGCCAACTTTTTGTGCGCCATTTTTAATTAGTATAGGTTATGATGAAAAACTGTACGCTGTTGATTTCTATTGCGTAATGATTTCTATTGCGTAATGCCAAAAATGTCACTTTCCCAGTGATTTTGCTTTCTGATGACGAATTCACCCTTATAAGGACACAGTGGGTGAAATTTTAGTTCCTTGCTGAAAAATTGCGCCTCCGCAAAAAGGCAATAAATAAATACATCAATCAATAAATTCATAAATGTTTCTGGGGGTGTTTTTGTTTCTCACCCAGAAAAATATATTCACTTCCCTTTGTATGTATATTGAAGCAACGCACCAGCGGGTGTAGTTGGAATATGGTTGGAATTCATAAATAGAAAAGCAAACAATCCCTCCAAACGAAATCCGATACATGATGGCCTTTGACTTGACCTGTGATCGATGCTATCAGAAAGTCTGTTGGGAATCAAACACACAAACATTTCTTCGAACTCCAGAAGGCACAAGCGCGAAATCATATAAGAGGGCATGGCATTTTCATTGGGACAACGCCTTTTACTTGGGCAATGAATATTTGCCACACCCAAATTCGTCTGTCCAGAAACCGATGATCGAGGAAGGCAGATCACTAACACAAGGAAAAATAGAATTTTGCTTCTGAATCGAAAATCATTATAAAAACACACAATTATAGATAAATTTCATTGTTTCAAGCATGGATACACAAAAAGCTGTGAATTTTGTTGTTGATAATTTTGGCATTACTTTACTGTCTGATTCATCAAGCATACGTTGCACATTACAAATTTTACCCTTCCATCGTGTCACCAGTCTTTTTAAAGTTTTGATTTAATATTGTTTGGACAACTATTCCATACCTAAGGTTCCAAGGATAAACTTTTTAGTAAAAGTATATGATGCAAGCCATATGGTGTTCTGGAGGAAAACATTTGGGTGTTTGGATTCGAAAACTTACTTCATAAAAGAAGGATGCAAATTATTAACAGGTTTGTACATTTCGATGCAGAAAGATATTTAGAATTTTCCATGATGAAAGTAATTTGATGAAAGACTTTGATGAAAGTAATTGCGTACAAAAGCTGTTGTAATCATTCTATAAAAATCTGAGTGCCCCTGCTTGAATCTTTCTTCAACACAAAGCTTTGGACCAAAATCATATTTTCCTTTTTAAAAAATTAACATGACGTTTCAACCGACGTTGCCGTTTTCAACTCCCTATTGAGACCCATTTCCACGTATATCCATTTTTTTAAATAGTTTCCACGTATATAGGTTTTTAACATTTTTTCCATATTAATTAGTTTTACTGAAAACGAGGTTCTTGCCGACGCTGCCATTGCTTAAGGTCCCAATAAAGATCTGTAATACGGAGATCAAAATTTAATTTAAAATCCAACTTTTAGTCCGAAGGGGCCTTCTTAGGTTATCTGATTTTAAATTTATTTTATATATTATCAATTTGTTTACAGTTTGCTTTCAAATAGCAGCTACGCTAATTCACGCTAACTTTATCAACGAATAACATATACATCCTATCATACCGAGTAGTTTCCCTATACCGTACCTTCTGAGTCAATGGCTTTGCTTTGTATGTTTATTACAAAGTCTGCTTGATCTTTTTTACCACTATGATGGATAGAATTCTTCTGGATAGACCATTCCAAAAAAGATGGCAACAAGGGGCTTTTATTTTTTGACTATACATTTATTGACTATACAAAAGCGTTTGACAGCATCAAGCTAGATCGTCTGTGGAAACTCCAAGAAGAAACTAGTATAAACAAAAAATTTATCAACCTCCTCAAACTGACATATAACAACTCAACAGCAGTAATAGGGACTGATATAGGAACAACGAGACCGGTGGAAATTCTCAAAGGAGTAAAACAAGGTGATGTTCTCTCCGCTTTACTATTTTGTATTGTAGTAGCAGCTATAATTTCGAAAGCAGAATCAGATTGTAGATCCGACTTCATTATTGGTGGCCACCTTCTTTCTAACCTCAGCTATACATATGACATAGCAGCCATCAACAGATCACAGAAAGAATTACAAACTTTTCTTGATTATCTGGTACAGCAGAGGAAGCGAACCATGATGAGGGGTTTTTTCCTGTGATTCATTGCGTTCGATTTCTGAATTATTAACTGTTCTATGGGCGATCGTTGAACGCAATAAATCTTGGGGAAAAGACCCCTGTCGCCATCCTTTTCGGAATGGTCTATAGGCTATCCATCAACATATTCCTGGAACATTCTTGAAAGTGTGATGAAAACTGTAACAAATCGATTTGATATTGAAAAATTTAAACAGAAACCAGCTCATAAACTATGATGGAATTTTCGGCTAAAAATCATTTTATCCATTTTGGAGCTCAAAACTGGGATTTAGTGTGTTGTTAAGTCTATTTCTTTTAATAGAAATTGAGAACTGAGATGTGAATGTCTTTTAATCCAACAACCTTCAGGTTCTTTTCTCGTTTGTTTATCTCAAGTTCCTTTAGTTCCTTTTTGCAAGTCTAGTATGTTGTATATGATGTCTTTTGACTTTTATTTATCAAAACATTATCCAGTCAAAATATAGTCTCCATACAATTTAAAGTCATTTGAACCAAACTTTGTTAACTTCATGACTGTTTGAATTATACTAACCCAAATTAATAAATGGACGTTTTCCTTGAAAGTTCAAAAGTTTAATGCATTAAAGTTAGATGCATTGTATTCTCCAAAACAGTAAATTAATGATGCATTGAATTTTGGGGGTGAGAAGAGATGATTTGATTAGGTGCAGAAGAATGCAAATGGTAAGACTGGTTGAGTCACATTATGCAACAATGAAGCAACCTTAATTCAAACATTGCTCTTTTCAGGCACAATTTGAAAATTTGAAAAAATTCCACTTTGGTTAAAAATTTAGGCTTACCAAAATTCAACCCAGAACTGAATTAATGAGTGACAGAATAGACGATTCTGCAAAAGATAGCAGCAAGGAAATTATTCCCATGACATGATTCATTGAATTGAATGGCAAATCATTAGCAGCTCGATATAGGCATTCAATCATCAAATAAAATGAATTCGAATAATTTCTTGCTACCATCTTTTGCGGAATTGTCTATGAGAAAGTGAAGTTTGACTCAACGTTTCTCTCAAGTAGCTCTAGGGTGGCAATAAATAGATTTGACTTGTTGCTTAATAAATTTAATTTTCAAAATTATCTCAAAGATATTAAACAACAAGCCACTGTCAGACAGATTGCTACTATATTCACATTTTCAATTCAGCTTAGGGTCAACATGTCACCAAAAATGTTGTAATTTCCATACCAAATTTTTCATAGGAAACAAACTCTAGCTGCCTTGCCCTGCTGGAATAACGCCAAAATTTTAGCTGCCTTCCTTCAAATGAAGCCTTGGTTTTTGAATTTTAGAATTATTTTATAAAAATGCACTGTTGGTTGTCATAATAAATTGGCGAATATGATCATTATTATGATAATCAGGAAAATATGCTCCAAAGTTGCCTTCAACGTCTCTCTGTGGCTGCTTCTCAATTTGTGTTTTTCATCCCAGAACTTTGTTCTTATTCTGGGATACACTGCCAAATCAAGCACCCACCAGAGCTGTTTTAGGTTTAAAATGTAAAAGTATTACCCAGCAGACATTTATTTTGAATTAAAACTGATCATGATAAAGCAGAATACATTTTTTGGTTGAAAGAAAAATGTGGTCGAGAAAGGTTTTGGTAGTTTCTTAGGTCTGAAACATAAACCTTCTTTTGCAGATATATTTTGTAACACTTTCATGCACAACTTTGCTGTACTTGCTATCATTTGTGGTGCAACAAGACTTTATCACAAAAATTGTTCCGTTCTATGTCCTGTTTTTGTAATTTATTAATTCAGATGTCAGATCAATCATTTTATATCTGGCTGTGCCAAAATGCGGACAACAAACATATGAATTGTATTTTGTTTTCTGATATGCTTTCCTGGAAATCATGCAGTAAGCATAATGGTAGCCTCTAAACACCATGCAAACAGAGCAAAACAAAAACAAGAAACGAATTAGCATAATTTTCATACCATGGTAGATTAATTCATATTTACTTTCCTTTCTTGGCTCTAATCTTCTTCAAATAAAAGTCAAGTTCCTTTCCTTCAAGAACGTAACCATCACATCTTCCAGATTGTCCGGGACGAGAAGCAATGCAAGCTAAAAATAGACATAGAGTGTAAAGTAATAGCTAGAGGTAGCAATATACATAGAAGTGAGCATCTAGTTGTATCCAATAACTTTATACAATTCAATAAACACATCTAAAATTTAGGAATAACGAATAAAAAAATTAATGATTCTAAATGCAGAAATTATATAAACACACACAATATTAATCTTAGTAAAACAAACAAGACTCACCATACAGTCTGCCAGTGTTGAATTGTTCGTCAACATGCTGATCAAGTTTACCAGTGGTTTTTCTAGTATCAATTTTCCTTTGAGCATGGTTTGATCTTTTCTTTGACAGAGGATCCTCTTCTCCTTCAGGCTAAGAAAAATGTTCCAAAATTATTTTCAAATGTGTCCACTTGCAAAAATGAAGATAAAAGGATAATAATTTGCAAACAGAAAAAAATAGATTTTACACTTGCGAGTGCACTCAACCAAATCAAAATAAACTGAAATAGCAAAAATTTGTAGCCTAGGTCAGGCACAAAAAAGAGGTGAGAAATTGCATAGTGTTTATATACAAATCTATTGTTTAATTGTTCTATTGTCTTAACTCACCATCTTCTGCCCCTTCTTTCTTCCCAAAGCAAGGCAATAGTGGTTTTCATACCTAAAAAAAATTATAACATCAGCCAGACACAAAATACTGTTTCTGAAAAAACAACAAACAAGGTTTATGATTTAAATACCAGGGAAATAATACACCAGAGATGCAATCATAATGTGCCATTGTGTAGTGTTTTATTAATTTTTGGGTTGGCAGGACATTGGAAAACCTTTGAAATGCAACAGTTGGAATACACCCTTGGTAAAAATGGGTAATCTTACACAATAATTGTTGTTTCATTCTAATGTATACTAGTTTGATGTTGATCTTTCTTGGTATGTTTTTTTTTATTTGCTTAGGACAGTTATTTACGCAAAATATATATACAGAACTTGCACATATGATATTTTCATCGTTCATAAAAAGCTAGAGTAACTTTATAAGAATTTAAAATCATAGGTACAGAGCACATTTTGCTGCTATATTTTCCAAGCAGATAATGAATAAATACTTCTAATAAACAAACCATGGCAGTCAGAGTAACTATGACAAAAACTATCATTTTAGATATTCCAATCAAGACGAAGGGAATATTCTTCAGAGCTTCTATTAGTGTTCATCGTTCTGCCAAATCATATATATATATATTATATGTATGTGTGTATGCACACATGTACTTACCATTGCTTGAATGGAGTAGAATCAATCTGGACAATGGCATTTTTCACCAAAGTTTTAGTTCGCACCAGTTCATTGTTGCTTGCATTGTAAATAACATCCAACAATCTAGTCTTTCTGGAGATGCCTGTAATCAAGTGTCATTTTAAACTCTTGAAATTTTATACATACAAAGAAACACACACAAAAAATCAACCTATTCACATGTTCAAATATTTCCCTTCTTTTGCATTCACACTGTTTGATCCAGAGGATGAGAAAACAAGTGACAATTCAGTCTCCTGATTTACTGATCTTAGTTCCATAGATTCTCAAATTCTGACTTGAAGTTTAATGATAAATTAAGAGTACACACTGTGTCAACTAAAGCACCAGAACATGTCAAGCACTTGGATCCCAAAGTAGCTATGATTTATCAAGAGTCTGTGCATGTCTGTGTGACCTCTTGACATGATGCTGATTAAGGGTAAAACCTCAGCCTTCTAGGCTCTAAAGTTAAGGATAATAATTTATGTCTTATTTTCAACTGATTCTAGAGTTCTGAATACTAATAGCCCATAACTCAGAAAGTGCAACACAAATTTCAATAAGTTTCTATGTGTGAGTTTGAGGGGCATTAAAAAAAGAACAATTTGTTAAGCCACTTTCCCACATTTCAAAACAAATGAAAATATTTTTTTAGGAAAAAAACAGTATATATATTATTCAAGTAAAGTAACTTTATATGCATTTAAAATGATAGGTACACAATTTGCTGCCATTTTTTCCAAGCAGATATCAAAATAAATCAATATTTCTATATAAACAAACAATGGCAGTCAGAGTAACTATGACAAAAGTATCATTTTAGATATTCCAATCAAGACGAAAGGAACATTCTTCAGAGGTTCTTGTAGTATTCATCATTCCGCCAAATCACATCATTGGTATGTTTGCAAAAGAACCATACTATTTATCAGTTTTACGCATATAAAAATAAAAATTGTACCTTCAGATCCCCAAGAAAAATTGCCTTGTTCAAGCCTCAAAGCACGGAACTTCAGGTTCCCACCACGAACTCGAACCTTGTGAATTCTTTTGGCACCAAGCTATATATTAAATAAAAATTTTAAACCAATGCAAAAGAATTCTAAACAACGTAACAAAAATGGCAAAACACTCAATGAATTTGGAATCATACATACATATATATATTCCTATTGTGATGCAACGAGTTTGGCATGTTCAGAATAAATTTATAATGCTATTTTATAGGATGCCCAACAGAAATATGGCAGTCAGAGTAACTATGACAAAAAACTATCATTTTAGATAATCCTATCAATACAATAGAATCAATCTTCAAAAGATTTTAAATGCTCATCATTCTGCCATTCTCAATGATGCATCTCAATTTTTTTAATAACTGAAGTAAGCTTACTTTTGTGTTTGCTGGTGGCCTTCCGAGGCAGTGCTTCCTTTTCTTAGTAAGTGGCTTCTTTTTGCCACCGGTAGACCTTCGTTTGTGAAAACTATCCCTTGAGATACCTTATGATAAAAAGAATTGACCTAACAAGAATGCTTTGAATCAAGGGGATGATAATAAATTAAATTAATATCTTAAGAGTCTTTGAAATCTGGGGCTCTGAATGGTAGCGAGTAGGAATAGTAGAGAGGTTTTGAAAAATGTTTAAAACCAGGTCCGACTGTCTAAAGATTTCACTAGTTTAGTTGCTCTTCTTTGAACATTTTCAGTTCATTTGATATGTTTGATTAGAAACAGTTTGCACCACCAGGGACTTGTAAAGCAATTTAAATAATGTTTGATCAAGGAATGTATTTATAGTTATTTTAATAGAAGCCAAAACTGTTGTCTTTTGTACACATTAGCCAAAATGATATTCAAAATTTTAAGAGCTGCACATGAATACACCAAGAGCTTTTAACCATATTTTCTCATTTTATTGTATGTTGACGTTTTATTGTGTACATTATTATCAAAGAGTTCATATGAACTAACATCATATTGGCAAATGTGTTTAATATTCAGTAGGCCCACAAATAATGAGAATATTCTTTTTGTTTGCTTTTTATGAGTTGCTCAGAGCAGCTCTAGGTGTCTGTGACTGAAATTACAAGTACGTAATATAATAGGGATTTGTCTCCTGCACCATTTATTTATTTAAAAGGCCAGTTTTTATCGATAAAGTTGATGACTGTAACAATCACATATAATAAATTTTGTTCTTTAAATTAATTTAGGCCTAAAATTTCAAAAATAATAATACAATATATAATGTATGCCCACGTTGTGGTGATAGGAGGAAAGATTTTACTATAATTAGAGACAAATTCCACTTGGACTTGATAAAGTTCCTCAGTCAGTGTCAGTGTGGTAATAAGGGCCTAATTATAATGCCTAGCAAGGGGTATCTTTATTACTATCGCTTTTAGAGAGTTTCTTACTAATTGGAACAAAAAACATTTAAAAAACTATCTTAAAAGATAGCATCGTGCATTTATCGAAAAATATAGCTTGTAATGCGTTGATTAGAGAGGATATAAAAACAAGACTGCCATTACTACTTACCCATGGCGAGCGAAAGTTACAGAGAGACAGCAAAGTTGCGTTCAGACAAAGGAAGCCTGGGAAACAGATCAATCAGTCAATCATAATCAGTAATCAGTTGAAACAAACTTGTGACAATCTCTTTCCCAGGGTTATTTCCTGAGAAATGCTAATGAAGTATCGTAAAATAAACGCCGCGGCGTTTATAAAAAATTCTATGAATTTTGCGCCACGAGCTACAATTCACTTCGAGTGAAAAATTGACATTGAGAAAAAAATGACTTTGAAACTGAAGAAGATATAAAAAAAAAACTCCTCATTTCGAAAATGATGAGAATTAAATAAGTTACTGGGCAGTTCCGAGTTGTCTTCTGTCTATATCCTATTTGCTTCTAATAAACACCGCTTTCCACACTGCGACATTCAATAGAGTCGTATGTTAGCAGGAGGCGCTTTTTTCCATAAATTTTGTCTAAAAGCGGCGTTTATTTGAGACTAGGCGTTTATTGTAGGAAATATGGTAGTAAATACATTAAAATCGAAAAGTTTTGGACGATTTATCCGAACTTTAATCGTCGGAAACATCTTTAAAAGTGTCCGTTCTTTTTTGCATATTTGTATTCAAAATATATCTGTACCAACTGCTATACGGGTGAATTTTGGTATGAAATTATGATTCTTAGCCAATATATACCTCATTGCTGGTGAAAGATTTATTTTATTTGCTGAAGAAAACAATTTTGTTTCCAATCATGCAAAATGTGTCCGAAAGTTTTTGTCGGAAGTTATTTGTCCGAAACTTATCAGTCCGAAAGTTTACTTTCTGACAGAGATGAGGAATAGTAACAAAATTTACGCTAAAAGGTAAATGAGGTAAGACTTTAGATTTCATAAATATGCCATATTGTATCAAAAATCATCACAAAACCTCAGAATTTCCTTTTTGGAGC
>JAYJMH010070590.1:0-11158 GCA_036873815.1 Phacellophora camtschatica | reverse complement strand
TCAGAAGTCTTTATTTGTCCTGAAGCACACCTACTTTTTGTTGTACTTCATTACTGGATACCACTTGTGAAAATGTGGAAATAATGGTTTCAAAAAGATTTGTTATGAAATTTTTACCACCCATTAAATTTCCACTAATGGATACAAGACTAATGAGAAGAACCAGGGTAAACAAAAAAACTGTATGGACAATTTCATTACTTGGCCAATCTCTTAGTTTCTTATGAAAAGTAGAGTAAGCAATTCAAAAGACATGCTATTTTTGTTTGTGTAAGGCCTTTTCAAACAGGGGCATTCAAAGACATTCAGATGCAAGGACTGATTATGATAGAATGGTTTTGACAATAAGCACACATATTTGTTATATAAGAAACTCAACTTTTAGATAGTAAAAAAATTAAAGAAACCCCATTACTGCGAAAGTATGACTTAAGAAATATACTTATTTTGATAAAAGAAATCCTTAGCATATTTTCACATATTTCCTGACCAAATTTCTCAAAAAATTCTTAAAGACTAAACATTAAAAATACTTTAAAAACTTTGTTTTGAAATGCTTGGGAGGGCACAGGAAGTTATCATGAAGATTGTTATGGAACCTAAGAAACTTTGTAAGAAACTAAATAACTTTAAGAAAACTTTCAGTACTGGCACAAATTCTTAGTTTTTTACATGAAAATACTTGCATCACTAGCTTACTCCAAATATTCCATTTTCACTTCCAAAATTCCATTCCGTTTTTAAAACACAAAAAAGAGGCTAGCCCGCCTGAGTGGGATGAAACTCTTTCCATGTAAACACCCGTGAAAACCATCTCACCTGAGTGAGCTAGCCAACTGAGTTGGGCTGGCCCACCTCATGTAAACAGGCCCTAAGGGTTGATTAATTTTCCAAAAACTATCGTGCGTTTTGAATTAATTGAACCATGGACAGTTTGTGTCTCTATATTCATGTCAAAGTTATCGATACTATTGTGTTGTTATGTGCTGGTTTAACGTGGAGTATTCCACTCTTGTTGGCCAGAAGCTGTGCTGTGGGCCACCAGAATTAAGTTAATTTAAGTTTATGGGTCAAGACAATTGTTGTGCTCTTTTTTGAAAACTATATCATCACAAATGAAAGTGGCAGCTTTTTGTATTATATAATTTCGATAAATGAATATAGTATGGCTGTTAATGGCATTTGCATTAGTTATGACTTTTGGAATGCTACGACTTAGGGATAAAAAAATAAGGTTGGTCAACGCCCAAGAAAGGAAGCTAAATCCAACACAATTTTGTAAGGCATATTTTAGCATATGTATGGTGGAGCTTTTGAAAAAATTGCTCCAAAGAGATTGTGCCCCTTTCATAAATTAGTTTCAATGTCAGATTAATATGGAATTGAATAGTCCGATTAAAAAGTTAACTGGCATAAACCATAAGCAGGGCATCTCCTGAAAATTTAATTTTAGAAAACTAAATACATTTAAAAGTGTAAAAGTCACAATATTTCCCTAAGGGTATATATTATTCGCCCACCCCCAACACCCCCCTTCAATGGGTCTTCGCCTCCAGAGAGTACTTAGAACCCCTAAACACCCAAGAAAAAAAATGTTTATTGACATCTCTGAAATAGCTATAGCTTGAAGCTTCTCAAAGCTCGGGCAATTTGCCTTGGTATAGAAAGTTTACTCTGGAATTTATTCCCTGATAACATCAAAGAATCAGAAAATTTATACGTTTTTAAAAATTGCATAAAAGAATAGAAGGGGAATGAATGCAACTGCAGATTATGTATGACTTTACTCAGGTTGGGCACCTTGACTGCAAATAATATAAAAATTTCTAGGAAACAACAATGATCTGTATAAAAAACACGATTTTATATTGTAAATTATTTGTAAATATAGGTGCATTTTAATATTTAATGTTGATTGTAATTGAAATATAGATTACTGAAAGATCTATGGATGTTAAGTAGCAAGCATTCATAATTTTTGACCAGTAAACGTGGCCGCAGATGACTGGATGATATTCCAAACTGTAAGTTTGCCCTTCCGACATCTTTATGCAGCCCTGCGAACGGAGATTTTTTGGGGTCACATGGTATAAATATGACAATTGGATTGAGAGATCGACTGCTGGCATTGATTCTTTGTTCACCGAATGCAAATCAAAACGGAAGTAGCAAGCATTCATAATTTTTTGTGATAAGGTTATAGAGAATCAGCGAACCTAAAAGTGACTGCAGCAAGGGGTCTGGGCATTCTATAAATGACTACCCAATCAGATAGATCAGTTTGGAAATGTGCCTTTTGTACACGTGCGTCAGTGAGCTGAATTGCACTTATTTTTTGATGGGGTGAGCTTGTATACGTTGATTCTCTTTAACTTGCAAGAACTACTCTCTGCCTGCAAACACAATTAATGCCCAAGTAATTGCTTTCAGAGATAAACTTGTTTCTGCAATGAAACTGTACTTTTTCTCCATGCTCACCTCTGCATACAACTTACTTTTGACAGTTCCGTCGGAAGCAGTTCCAGATTGGGGGATTACTGTTCTCAGAACAATAGAGAACAAAGGTTTAATTTCTCCCGAAATTATTGGGGGCTACGCTAGAGTCCACTTCAGACGGTACTGTTTAATGCCTAAATTAGGCAAAATGGAACCTTCATATATCATACATCAATGTTAAAGCCGAAAACGCACGAATGTTAACAAATGCATCCACGGTTTCTCCTTGCTTTGAGGAAAAGGCAGTTCTGTAACAACAACACATTTACGTATTAATATTGTAGAATTCTGGATATGAGCCACCAGTTATAAGCCCCCCTTCCAGTCATAAGTCCCCCAAAAGTGCTTTTGAAATTATATAAGCCATGAAATTATAATGGGATTTTACCCCGTTATTAGCCCTTCAGGTTATAAGTCCTCAAAAGTACCTTTGAAATTACACCAGCCCATGGCTTATATTTGAGATTTTATGCTATCTAAGAAAACATAAAATGCCAAGAGACTCATCTGGAAATTTTGAGAGATTCAATGTGTCATTTACTGTAAGAAAATCCATGTAATTGCATTACAGAAACGTTTTACAAGAAGAAAACCAATATTTGCAGTAAATATTTTTTCCTCAATATTTGCAGTAAATACTTTTTCCTATTTATCAAAACGGCTATTTACAAATTTTGCAAGACAAATTGTTTATAAAGCTTTATTTACAAATGATCATCATGAAGATGTCACACACATCTGGTAACAACAAAGAAATTTACATTTATTTCGCAAAAAGTTTTTTCCATAACGCAACAATCAAGCATATTTATCCATGTAATTCCACAGTAGCAAAGTTGGGAAATTGTGTTTTTTATCTTTCACGATATTGTTAAATAAAAATTCAAGTAGTTTTCGTTAAGATGTTTACAAACGTAAAACATTTTACGAAATGAAACGATATGGTGTCTAAACAGAATTTGTAACATTTGGCGGAATTTAAACTAAACGGGAAAACAAAATTTGCTACGGCTATACTAGAAATGTGTTTAAGAGCGAATTGAAAAGAAAGGATTCGTTTCGATGTAGTCTTAGAGTGTCACAGGGATAGTTCTTGCGACAAATATAAACTGCTTTCCCAAATCCTTGCAACAGTGTAGCAGATATAGAAGAGTCTCTATCTCTGCAAGGCACTCTTGGACAATTATAATTCTATGGAACACTCTTGCAACACTTTGCGACTGACTAGAAAAGTAAATGCCTTCTTTTCGTGCTCATTAGTATGGTATTAACCCTATTTTGCAAGGGGTCGAGACAAGTACAGAGTATCACAAGAGGGGCCCCTATCTAGCGTCAAACTGGTACAAGATACAAAATTGAAACTTGCAGCACTGAAAGCCCCATTTTTGATTACCCCAATTAAAAGATTTTCATTATAAAATTTTGATTAGCGTAAACAATAGGGACTAATTAGCAACTACATGTTCACAAAAAATGAATATTTTTTCAAAAGTGCCCTATTCTGGTTTATAACTAAGTACCTACGATGGATTGTAACTACGTACCTGCGCGTGTGCGTTTTAGTGAAATTTGACTGTAATTCTTCAATGTTAAGACTTTAATTTATATTATTCTAAATATATAATAATATAAGAAAGTTGCAAAAAATTGTGTACATTTCTGTATATTAATTTTATTTACTTGTTGGGTGCTTTATATTCACCTTGTCAATTTTAACTCTATATCATGACTATCAGTTATGCTTTAATGGAGAAAAGGATAAATGTTTATCATTCATGAAATAAGACGTAATCAAAAAGGTATGACGTCATATATAATATTTTTTGCTCGCGTAAGCAACAAAATATGTGTTGTACATCAAAGAATAGAGAATGAAAAACTAAAACCAACCATACCAATATCAAGTTTGTATGTTAAATATATAATCATTTAGAAACCATATTCCTTTGTGACTGGCTTACAAATATGGTATTGTTTTGTCGTCTATAAAAAAGCAAAGGTTAGCGAAATTAAAACAATTGTTGAATTCTGCAACACAGAAGCACCTACAAGAGAGGGTAGGGGAGGGGGCAAAAGGGCAGCGATTGCACCACAATATTCTCTAAGGTCAGTTTTAATATTCGTCTAAATTCGAGGAAAAATTGATGGAGAGCAGGCTAGGTTCTAGTTCGTTCTATGTTTAAAGTTTTTAATCACGTAGTCTGCCTTCCTCAATCCTTTCGAAAGGTGATATTGGATTGGTGTGGCAGGCATTGATAGCCAAAGCAAAGGGCGTGGTTCCAAAACAATTCTATCGCTCCAATATAATTCTATCGTTACATAGTTTATTTATGATGTATAAACAGGCGCAAATTCTTTCCCAAACAATTTTTCGGCAAAACAAAAATGTTCGTTATGAATACATTATTGATAAAATATTTGCGTGTGACAGTAGGCATCTCGGATGCTAAACTATTTCTTGGTACCACATTTGGCAAGTCGGAAAAATATTTGCCACCGACTCAATTTTCATGATTGAAAAATATACATCAAAAACATAAAACTATCATAAAATTTTACAACAGAGCAAAATACAATATTATCATCCGATAAGTCATAAAATAACTAGATCAATGCAGTCATTATTGACACAAAGCTGAGTTGATGTTCTTGCTTTCCTCTCCCTATCGAACGCTATGTTGTCTCCAATTGTCGTTCTGGGTACCCGTTAAAAGGCACGGCCGAAAAATGGTCAGTGGGGGTATTCCAAGTGCAGATAGAAACACAAATGGTCCCAAAATACAGAACTCACGAGTGTCCATAAATTGCATACAAATTCTTGCAAAATCATCAACATTCAATTTTGCTATCAATCTGCACAGTCTGGCATTCCACATAAATTCTAGGTGACATTGTGATTAATTTATAATTTGATATGAAAATAAAAAATGCGTAAGTCTACTTTAAAGCAACAATTTTAAAGGCATTGAAATTCTGGTGAAAAAGATTTGTTTTCGGGATTTTGTATTCTCACACGGTATTCTCCCACGACCGTTAAAAGATTCTTCTCTGACACATTTAATCTTGTATAAATGGAGAAAAAATTGAATTTGATAACTGATCTTTGCGGTTTAGGGTATGGTTGAGAGCATTCATAAAATTGAAAAATTTTCCAAATCTGAATCTCTAAGACAATACTCTTGAAATTTCTTGATGATTTGAGTTACAAAATTATCTAGGCAAATGGGCAAAAAGTAGGTATATCAGCGAGCATCAAAATGTAATCTTGATTACTTTGCAAACGCGTATTCCATCCAAGATACCCGGTAAAAAGGCTATTAAGGTTAAGAAAAATGAACCAAATTAACAAAACACATTTTCAGTGACAAAATTTGTCCAGTTACTTCTTGTCACAAAAATTAAAAAAATTATTCAAGGCAAAGAAACAGGCAACTTACAACAAGACTCGAATACACTTAGGTCATATAAAATCCCTGGGGTCACATATATAGTATGTATACAAACGGTATGCTATTGTTAAATATATTGTTCAGTAAATAAAGTAGGGCCTCAGTATCTTATAACGTTGATTTCTATGTGCGGGATGAGTTTTACATTGAATTCGAGGCATTCGTTCAAACCACGTTCGTACTTTTAATTTCATAATTTAAGTTACGATATCCTTGAAAAAAATTGTTTGAAGATTACAATTGTCTCAACATTTATTGCTAATATTTAGTAAAAACGTTCAGAAATAGTTTTTATGGAAAGACCAAGAAGTTGCATTTTCAATCAAATACGGAATAATAAAATAGAATATTATGAAGTTCATCCATATTTACTTATTGAAGGTATTTGAAGACAACTTCGACGACAGAAAATATAAGATATTACTTAACATTTAATGTATAACATTTAATATTTTGCAGTATTTACAATGTTGAAAATAAACATCGTATTTGTTTTCGAAAGCAGTTTCTTTTCCTTACTTTAATAATGTTTTAAACACAACCTATTCTAAACACAACCTGTCCTTGAAACAATTATGGTACAAACGAGGCTACTTAAAATACATAAACAGCGTCTAATACATTGCTTTCAAAAACGCAAAATAACAGATACTTGAATTCGGCATGCAGTCCAGTCTAACGAAAATCCAACGATATCTTCGGCTAAAGAAAGTAGGGGAACTAATGGCTAACTTTCTGATGCCAGTAAGCTTGAGTCCCCATTGACGAAGTATTATCTTTCTCAATCACTGGCAACTGATGCGAACTGTAAAACGAGCGATGAATTGTGGCGGACGAGGGTGAATGATGTTCAGCCACAATACCATGCTTATGTTCGAAGGCAGGACTGGGTTCCCTATTGTAAGGTGAGTGTAAAGGATGGGCACTCTCGGAATAACAACTTTCATTTTCTATAGAAACGGGGCATCTACTAGAATGACAAAAATTGTGATAATGCTGGAAATGCATCGATGCTAGTTCTGAGTGAGGGGATTTTGTTGAGCGACCCTGCGCATCATGGTTATGATAAAACGGCGACTCGCGCATGATAACTTCGTGTTGACGGCCTTCAGCATAGCGATACCTCTCAGTACGATGATTGCACTGATGCGCTTCTCTTTGTTGGCATCTGTCTCCATGAAGATGGTCTTCCTTCTGAGCTATGTATGTTTCACGTACTCCTTTTTTCGACAACACATTTGAATCTTTAGGAGACTCTAGATTTCCACGGATTCCAGCATACCTAGAATGTTGCGATAAATAACGAGCATCCTTGCAAAATGTGCCACGATGAATTAGGTCACTATATCGGTCATTATCAGGTTGGTAAACTGATTCCCTGTATTTCGTCAGGTTCAAATCTTCATTGATTTGGTCAACTTTTCCATGTCTTTGTTCATAAGAATCAAAATCGCGAGAACAAGTAGATTCTGATCTGTGGATTCTTAACAAATTCATGCCAAATCGAGAAGAGTCCTCGGTCACCTGTGAGAAATGGTGGAGGTCTTCCAAAGAACCGCGTGACTGTGCTTCTGTGCATTTCGCAGATTCCCGTACGTATTTTGCAGGTTCACGAATGTATATCTGCTTCTGAAAATCATCATTGGAAGCAATACGCAAAAGGTGATGGCCCGCGTGTAAGTTGTGTTCATTTACATTGTTATGCGTATCTTCATCGGGCAAAGATCTCTTGCGTGATTCAAAAACTTGCTCGCGTGAGACGCGATGATCGCATCGGTCAACCTCAATTCTAAGTTCACCATGGTCTGAATTGGTAGGTGCTGAGTTTGGAATAAAGCGTTTGTTAGCGCCATTAAAATATGGTTCACCGACTCTATGTCTTTTCGGATGAATTGTCGAATGTGCTTCAAAGCGTTCACGCATATCATCTGTTGCTACGCGATTAGTTAGAATGATTCTTCCACGTGGTTCTGCTGGTGAGATCTGGTTTGCCCCTCTCCATGTAGCTCTCCTGAGATCTTCCAGAGATTGGTCAATCTTTTTGTCAAATGAATCCGACATAGCTCTGACATCAGACATCAAAGAAATTTGTCCAGGCCCAGTTCTACTATTAGCTGTATGGCTCTGAATTACATTTTGGTGCGATTTTACGGAGTTTGATCGCGGCGGACTTTTGATTTGAAATTTTCTCGTAATTGATTCAATATTTGTTTCTGCCATGCTAACTTTCTTGTTTTCCTTGTGGATTGGAATTAAAGGTGGAGGGCCAACAATGATTGATTTTTTATCCTCGTGTCTTGCTATGTCTTTATAGTAGTGGTAATTTTTATTAATATTGACGACGTCATTGAATTTCATTGACGAAGCGCTCTCAGATCTCTGGATCTTATGGGGCAAATGACAAACATCATTGATTTCAAAAGCCGCTCGCTTGTGGTCTTCTTCAAAGTTCTTTCTGTAAACATTCATACGACTACTATCAGAATCAATGCGATTGTAAATGGTCCTTAAATGTCTCATATCCGTGTCAACAAAATCAGTTTTGTAATCCACGAAAGTAGACTTAACATCTGTTCTGGCACCCAAAACACTGTCCCCACGATTTATTTTAAAATCTGTTTCAAAACCAGTTTTATCAACATTGTGGTTTATCAGCGTACTTGACACACAGCCCTTACTTGCGAATGACATGACTGTTTCGATCCTTGGATGCGTTGCAGTAGGCTGCGAGTTGATTTTTGCGATACGGGCAATATCTGCAATGCATGGCGATAGATCTTTCAACGCGCCACCTCTCATTGTTGGGGTTTTCTTGTTTGTGTCTGTAATAATTAAATCTTGATTCAACACATTCTCAGGCATCGACATAACGCCTTGCTTATGCTTGATAAGTTTTGAATTGACATTATCTGAAGTCATCACATACTCGTATACATTAACGGATCCTTTTTTATTTGGTCTTCGTAGCAAATCAGATTCTGTGGCGCACACCCGGACGTTGCTCAATGACGTCCCAATCAAAACTGGTTTAGTTGTGAGAACGGCAGAATGAGACTGATGGGTCTTCGAGCTGGCTGAATTTGATATTGCGCAAAACGATTGCGGAGAATCTGCACCATGAGCAAAGCTCATTGGACTAGCATATGAAGACATATTTCCAACTGATTTTGTGCTATTTGTTTGAGGTTTGGCGTTTTTTGGAGGTCGTCCTCTTCTTTTCTTAAAATCCTGGCTAGCATTTAGAAGGGCTTGCGATGACTGCTGAGTACTCTCATTGTGTACAACGAAGCTGTCATGTTCAAACGGATTCACCTTGGTGATAACCGAAACTTCTGACATAGGAACGCTACTTATAACACTGGAATCCGTTTTTGATTGAGAAGATACGATAACTCTAGGCGAAGGTTTCACTGGCGTGATTGCAACTGTTGACATATCGGGTAGCAGAATCGCCGATTTCTTACAAACAATCTCGTCCAGCATAGGCACAACATTGACAAGAGTTGAACCAACTTCGACACTACCGTAAGAATTTGATACAGGTAAAACAATCATTTCTGGTCTTAAATTTGCTTGGTTCAAAGCATGCTGGGGAGTGGGATGAAAACAGAATACATTCGAAGTTTCTTTTCCCTGAAAACTTTCTGCGTCAACAATAATTGGACGTTGAGGAAAATCATCAGCAAAGTTGTTACTCTTGGGTAAGGTTTCCTTTGAAATAGATGAAAATGCCCTTGGGTTTGGCATGGCAGCGGATGATGTAGTTGGTATAATTGAAGAGCAGGACATCGGTTTTATCAAAGCAGCCATGACAGGTTTGCAAGGAGCGGTAGCTAAAGGCTTGCAAGCTGATCTATCTTTTCCTGAAGTCATAATCAGAGCTGAATTGGAATTCATTGTTGTAAATATATGTTTAGATTCCACAGCAGACATTAGGATCGTTGTGTCACCATTTTTAATGTGGAAAGTAGACGTACCAGATATGGTCTCAGATAGGGCTGCACCAACAACATTAATAGGTTTGTAGCTATTCTGCACATTTGGGACACAATAAGACTCATCTTCTATCTTGACTTCATCCACTACGGATTTATTCTCAGGCTCTCCTGAGCTCACGAAATTGCCTTGTGAAATACCTGTTACATGTGGAGGATTTTCCTGTTTGACTTTCTTAATTCTTAATACCAAAGGCTGACTTGCTTGCGATGTGATTGAATATGTCTTGTTCAAAAGTGCATCTTGCCTGTGCTTTGCTCTCAAGTGCTTTTCAAACGGAAGAAGTAATCTGAAATAGAAACCAGGAAAATTATGCTTGGATTCAAACTGAAACTAAATCGCATACATATTTACTCAATCTAGTGAAAAGGCAAAGATATAATATCACATTGCACCAAATTTTGTTATATTTTTTCAAGATTTTGCAGGAGCTTTTTACGTGGAAACGATGGTTCATAAAGTTGGCCATTAATAACTTAGAAAGAAAAGGTTTTGCTCATTGCTAACTTTTGTAAAACTACTTCAATCTATACAAACACGTTCTTAAAAAATGAAAAATTTCTCTCTTAACATTGCCACAGCCTATTCACATCGAAGACTTTCAAAAATCCACAAGTAAAACCTTTGTCATTCGTATTGTGTTCGTTATTAAAAAAACACGGGAAATTGGAAAAGATGCAACTGTTGCTACACAATTTAAAAAAGTGCTTTCGAAAAGTTTCACTTTAAGAAGCGATCTCCCAAATATTGTTGCGGTACGTTCTCCCGAAGACTGTAGGTAAAGATATTGTAGCTATTTTCTTAGAAAGAGAATTAAGTGTATTCTGGACTGATGATGCGTTAACAAGAACTACGAATCAAATACAATTTATTTGTTGGTGCAGAAATATAAAAATTTAAACAGTCAAAAATATCGCTAAGGATGAAACTAAACCCAACACAAAACTAACCAAGATCTGTGATGGCCTAGTGTTAACATGGTAAATTTTGCCAGTGTATCAACATTTCCTGAAGACATGAAAATGATTCAGACCATTTTTACATCAGGACTTTACAAAATTAAAGATCATTTATTAAGAAAAAAAAAGAGTGTGAGCTATTTCCTTTGAATTACGTTTGAAGGTAGTTAGAAGTAACTAGGAAACGAAACCTAAAAATACCGTAAATCCTCAAATAAGCCCGAATGAGCTCGAATAAAAATATTTTGCGGTGGGGGC
>JAYJMH010070579.1:0-11159 GCA_036873815.1 Phacellophora camtschatica | reverse complement strand
TCCTCCATTTACACGTACAAGCCTACACCCATGCACGCTTTCCTTGCGTCCTAACAATACATTTCACAAACTAAAGATTCGTTTTAGTTTTCTCTCTTATGGTGCCAACTAAATTAAGCTCAAGAAAAACCATATGGAAAATAAAATGACGTATCAAATAAAACAAAATAAACTTTGGAATGAAGAATAAATTATATTTCTCGTTATAAAATCCAAAATTAAAACAAAACAAAACAAAAATTTAGCTAATACTAAAAAATAAATATATAAATGAGATAAATAAACGAAATAAATTACCTTCGATCAACATCATCTGATTTTTCCGAGTTGTCGATTGAACTGACAAAAAGATTAATAAACCACGCCAGAGAATATTGATACATTGGCTCAATATTAGCAAGATCAGCAATTGAAAAAAACAGTACTGTTGAGTGCATGGCAATTGGTTTGTAAAGCATACGTGTTTGATCTATCTTGGCTTCTGTTACATCGGCAATGGCCTGCATAAGTAATTAAATTCATCAGCATACATTTAAAAATCAAATTCTCTTAAAAAGACAATTCCATCTGCATAAGAATGTTTCGAGATGAAGAGCAAGTCTTTTATATATTTATTTTTAGATAGGCATAAGCTTTTTGAACAGTATAAAGTCGCAGACAAAGAATTAACATTATTCATTATTCGTTATAAAAGAAAGACATTACTCAAGATATAATAACCTGTTTTTCTGCAATTTCGTTTGACAATGTCTTTGAAGATGACAAAACTTGAATTGCAGTTTCATCTTCAAGAATATTTCCTTCTGACGATGAAAGAATTTCCAGAATCTTGTCTTCAATTTCTTTCAGCTGTCGTTTGTTCTCAGCACTTTGCAAAATTAAGGAATTCTTTTCTTCCTCCAATTCAGGCCTTTCTCTTGCAACAACAATTCCAAGGAGCTGATCTTCAAGTCCTTCTGGTGTGATCATAAAATTCAGAAGTGTTACCTGGAAATTTATTTAATTATTTAATTTGATTAACCAATCAATCAATTTGATATTCAGTATTCACTCAAAAGTATGCACCTATCAATATATTATTAATTTAAACAGTCTTATCAACAGGAACTTTGTCACAACAAAAAAAATATTTACCTTCACGGCTGTCTCTGGTGGATAGTGAGGATTTCGCAACTTGGTAGTCATGTAGAATCTGATAATCACAAATTAACACGTCAAATACCAAGCAATTTATTTGCAGTTAAGTAACAACAACAAAACCAGCTTGTAAACAATATGATGTTCAAGAAATTAACAAAACAATTTCGTACTGAGTAGATAAATTTAAACAACATTTCCCTCATATATGCAAACAATATTTCTCTCATAAATTTAAACAACATTTTCCTCAGCATGGTAAAATATTGACTGTACAAATTTGTCCACTTTTATGTACTGTTGTCTGGCAATGAGTCTACTGAACCAAACACAAGAATTAGAATAAAATGTTTCATTCACCAATACAATGTGATACAAACAACAGACTTTTACCTAAAATCTTTAGAATACTCGATCGTACTGTCTCCAAGTCTGATGCAAATCGACCCTCCTTGCTTAAAAACCTGTTTGAGTAGCAAAGGCTCTAAAATTGGATCAATTTCTTCATTTATATTCTCGAGCAGGACCTGCGAACAAAATATTTAATTGAAGTTTTAAAAACAGGTAAAATAATATCTTGTGAAAAAACGTTTGAAACGACACAAAATAACAAAAACCTATCATGCATGTGAACAGACGCATGAAAAGGTAGTATACACACAGTATTTTACCAGGATGCACATAGTATACTACTAGTATTTACACAGTATCATGCCCGTATGCACATATTATGCGCACAGTATACTACTAGTATACAGACAGTATACTACTAGTCTACACATGTATACTACCAGTGTACACACAGTATATACAGACAGTATACACACAATACAGCGGCTTCTCAATAAATACAAACAATTAACTATGTATGCAACTGTTTTATTTTCGAATAATTACATAAGCGTATAATCCTTATACATACTGGAGCACCGAATTGGATGCAGTTTTCTAACGTTCTTGTATAATCTGAGTCCGTAAGTTTTATAACATGAAGATTTTTCTTTTCCATATTTTTGATCCATTTGTTTGCTTGCCCTTGAGGATCGATCATTAGTGGCCAACGATTTGAGTTTCTGTTAAAATATTATAGAAACAGCTAACATAACTAATAACATAAAGGAGCATATGATAGTTCTCGATTAATCTCATCAAATTCACATTTAAAAATTAGTATATCGAGTGTCCCAAAAGAAAAACTCTAGCACTTTTGAACTCTAGAGCAATACATATTCGACTTTCATAATCACCTGTTTAAAACTTAACGTTTGATATCTATTATAGAAAAATCGAAGCAGCGATAAAAAGTTGTTACATATACCCTCATGAAGTGGTACAGGCCATTTTTTAAGATAGAGATTCAAAAAACAAACATTTGCATTTTAGTTACTTATTTCTCTTTATTTGATTTCTCTTTATCTATATCAGTTACTGAGCAGATTCCAAATTATTAAAAAGAAGATACTGACAACG
This sequence comes from Phacellophora camtschatica, assembly GCA_036873815.1. Lineage (NCBI taxonomy): Eukaryota > Metazoa > Cnidaria > Scyphozoa > Semaeostomeae > Ulmaridae > Phacellophora > Phacellophora camtschatica. Next base: position 8,552 of record JAYJMH010070579.1, on the reverse strand, counting down.
TTGCCAGAATGTAGCAGAAAGGCAGAAATGAACTAATTCTTAAACTAATTGCAGACAACTTGAAATTGAAAAAATGTAATTTCATTTAATGGTGCCCGTTGTAACATTATTTTATATCAACAAAATTTACAATTGAACTAGTCTAAGTCGACGATTACAAATTATAAAAAAGATATTAAATTGCATTAATTTTTTTTCAAACTTTATAACGAACGTTTCCGAAATTTTATAACGAACCTTTCTGAAATTAAAGACTAACATTTTCAGCCGACTTTAGTTTATCAGGCATGTTATTACAAATTTTCTGAACTCTTAGTTCGGTCTGAAAGTTTGTATGTTTCGGCGGTTAATTCGCACTAAATTTGCATCAAATTCATTTAAGACAGCAAACGATATTTAATTGCATTATATTTTTTTCCAATTTTATAACGAACGTTTCCGAAATTTTATAACGAACCTTTCTGAAATTAAAGACCAAAATTTTCAGCCGACTTTAGTTTGTCAGGCATGTTATTACAAATTTTCAGAACTCTTAGTTCGGTCTAAATGTTTCGGCGTTTAATTCGTACCAAATTCGCATCAACTTCATTTAAGACAGCAAAAATTTCGAATAAATTCGTTTACTGTTTTGCCAGAAAAGAATTAATTGGTATAATAATGATGCAAAAATAAGAAATGTTGAAAAACCTTAATGATAGTTTTGATGTTATATTTAAAGCTAAATCTCTTATAAAATGAATTACATACTACTTTTCAATTTTTTTTTTTTCAAAATAAAATCTGTTGCAAACAACAACACACCAAAAAAAAGATTCGCAGCAAAGAACCTAAAAATGCATTCAAAAAATAAAAATAAACTAATACCTTGATTCTCAATTAAAAAAAACTTACCCAACGATAATTCCGTTCTCAACAGAAAAATTGTCAGTTGGCAGACCAGCAATATTCCAGTCTCTTATCTTTACAGAATCTCCAAGTGTGTTTGTTAATGATACTTCATCAGAGCACAGAACGTTAAATTTTTTGCAGTCTTTTACCCATTGAATAGCTTGCTCCTGTATATCAACACATTATTAACCGTTATATCATCATAAAAAGATGTTATTAGAAATTTACAACTGATAAAAACAATGCACGTACAAATTTATAAAAATTATCATAGCTCTCTTGCACACAAGTGGAAATCAAAATCTATTTGGCTTTGCATACAATTAGTTAATGGTAAAGTAATTATTAGTAAATTGTATTACAAACCCACTTGTCTAAATGAAGATGTAAATGCTCCAAGGTATGCGACAATGCCAGATGAAACCAAAACATCTCCAGCCAAGTTGTCATACAAGATTCCCAGCTCTTTAGCAATTTTGCTCCAACGATCCTTTTCGCCACCAAGACCTCCGATTAATTTTTCAGCACGGTCTAATTTTTTACTGCAAAGATCAACCTAAAAATCAAAACATTTTTGTCATATAGTTTAGCCTCGTTTTATATAATCCTGATTTTGTTTACAAAATTGTTATTTAAACTGCATACAGAACGATATGACAAAATTCACTCACGGCAACAATTCATCCCATATTACGTGTAATATTACGTATAACATGAATGCTTTTGAAAGGAAATATTAAGTAACTAAAACATAATGTGGTGAACAAATTACAAACTTGTTTTTCAAGATCTTCTTTTTTCCGAGTGTTCACTTCGAATTTCTCTTGTAATTTTGCCAAATTTGCTTGAACCTCACGTAAGGCAGATCGCTTCTTTTCTAAACTCTGCAAAAAAATAGCTCGATAAATTTTAAAAATACATTTTTCAATTAGATAAGAACTCACTATGTTGGTCATGTGTTTAAAAACAATTCCATGCATAATAATGATCACCCGTCCTCCAATTTTTCAGGACTTCTGCCTATAACGTCTTACTTCTTATGATTTGATTGCTATTATTTCTAGACACAAATGCATCAGTAAAATCAAAGACATTTAAATACCGCTCCTTCAATTTTTCAGGGCTGGCCACGCCACTGCCTATAACGTTTTACTTCTTATGATTTGATTGCTATTATTTCTAGACATACATCAGTAAAATTTGACATAGAAAAAATAATTCTCAAAGGAAAAAAGACTTTTACCTCCATAGCAACAGCAAGTTCCGATTCTGCAACTCTCAGTGCCTCTTTCCTTGGAGCAACCACTTTCGCAACTCTAAAATAACAAAAATAAAAATCTGTAATTTCCAAAAAAATGAGCACAGTATTTGTAGTGCTTTGCAACTCTACAAACAAGATCATTAAAGATACTAAGATGCGTTAAAATATATTCAAATACAAATTCCTATGTGACACCACAAGTAAATCATGGGACAACAAACGTGTGGATTGTCCATGTAGTTTTAAGCAAGCAAATTTAATATGATCTAATGAAATATAATCTATTCTAACCATATAAACTTTCATTATTTTTAAATAAAAATTTCATATATCACCGTTGTCATCGTATCTGATCGTTAATTTAACATATGTGGTAGTCTTAATTTTCGTATAATCTGTAAACTTTAATTTACGGCCCAGACCAGATAAGCTTTGCTTCCCTGAGTCGCGTAGAATGCGTGTTTTTAGAACTATATAATGTATTTAGATTTTTGTATTCTAGAAATAAAATTGAATTAAAATGAATTGTCCACTTAAAAAATAGACATATTATTAGATTATCAAATTTCGAAGAAAAATCCATTAAATCATACCTAGATGACCAAAAAAACTAAACATTACGTCAAAAGAATCATATCTCTTACTTGTCATATGAATCCATAGCAAGAACCCATTTACAAAGACCTTCAGCTGCAGTCGATGCATTTTTTATTTTATCAGGAACAAAATCAGGATTGCTAGAATATGTTGCTCGAATCACCTTCATTATGCTTACAGGAATATTGTCCTAAGAAAAAATTCAATAATGACAATAATTTTTTTAATTATCTAAATCGATATAAAGCAATGTTTAATTTTCATATTCGTCTTTGCTTTTATCATCAATACATCTTCAGTCACCAATAAAAAACAGAGTTGGTTTATTATTTTAAATTATTTTAAAGGTATTTAAACGATAAATCTCAAAAATAGTGATAAAGCATCAAGAAATTTTTAATTATAATTTCATAAACACTTGTAATGTTTTTATTCTTTAAATGAACATCTTGCAGAGTTAAAAAAATTCTGGGAACTCGATACATTTTGCTTTTTTGGTTATGTATCCATAAGTTATGTATCCATAAGTTATGTATCCATAAGTTATGTATCCATAAGGCGAGTGGCTGAGCGTGCTGGACAGTTCCCGTCAGATCACTGAAGTTAAGCGTGGCGGGTCAATCACTTGGATGGGCACCTAGACTTTCGCAGGCTGGCACGTTAAATACAATCACTCACTCACTCCTGTATGTATTATTTGATGAAATACTTTCGAACCAATATCCAGATTAGCAAAATCTATTTTCTGAATCTTACAGTACTAAATTTTATGATCTCTAGGAACTATATCCTTGAATCTTCAGGAAGAATACGCAAACAAATTACTGTCTATATTAAATATAAAGACGATGAAAACACATAAAGTATCTTTACCAAAGCACTCTTACAGTATTTATCTAAATCCTGATGAGACAAAGGCTAAATTTGACGAAACGAATGCAAAAACAAATGAAAACCTACTTTGTCATATGTTCTCAGAGACTCTAAGAATTTCATGTCTCCAAGTATTTTCTTTGATGGTCCCCAATAATCTTCAATCTTTTTACCTTCGTTATCAAAAGTATGCAAATAATTAATATGCAAAAACATAATTATCATCAAATTAACCATCTAATATATCGTAATAGTCAGAATGCTGTCACTGACAAATTAAATAATATATATATACATACAAAATTAAAGTATACATACATGGAATGGAAAGGAGTGGTGCCCTCCCATGTCTAGTAAAACCGCTAATGAAAAGGGAGCCTTCGGGTTGCCTTCTACATAGCGGTCGGCTTATTGCTTATTTACTATACTGGGTGGGCCAAAAAAGAAGAGAGTCTTAGAGGAGCTACGATAAATCGTGTACTAATAAGTCTTAGAGGAGCTACGATAACTTCAAATCACACTCTGGAGAGGTCTGAAAGGCCTTAGTGTGCGTTTAAAATAACATTCGCTTTTTGCCTCCCGATCCTTCATTTACCTTAATACCCAAATGTGTCCCAAAAAAATGTAACAGGTTATAACTGAAACTACTGAACATGAATATTACTGAAAAGATATTTATTTGCAAACACAAAAATATAATTATCTTATAAAAATATAACATACCTGTACCATCTGGAATCCTGTCTGGTTTTATACCTTTAAGAATGCAAATTGCCTCCATCACAATTTTCACGCCAGTGGGAGGGTGTTTCATTGTTTTGACAATTGTGATATCCTAAGATAGTAGAAAGAATGTAAAATAAAGTTTTGGTTGTAGAAAGTAGAAATATAGAAAATTAAATTAAATTAATGAATTTGTTTCAAGATGCAAATGACTATGGCAAAAGTAGCAAAGACAATAAAAAGCAGAACGAACATTTCCTTTTCAAACCAAAGATCAATTCAAAATAGCAAAAAGAATTTGTAAATAGTTCATTTCATAATGCTACAATGTTCTGTAAAACAACGTTTGTACTAACGTTGCTAGTAAGAGTGTCGAGTGCAGACAAAGCAGCTTCAAGAATTGGCAATGCTTCTCCCAAATCACGATCACATTCATCTTTAATATCCTGTGCAGCACGTGCTTGTTCATTTGCTATTTCTTCATCAGCTTTCACGATCTGAAACAAACACATACAAATTCTTACATTTTCATAACAACTCAGCGTAAATTAATCGAAAATAAGTAAGCCAACAAATATATATACCTTCTTGTTTTACAAATACAACAAGATATACGTATAACCAAATATTACATATATATACAATACATAAACAACAATAAAAACACCATCTTTTATATTTGCAGTAAATTAAGAGAAAACACAATCAGATTTCAAATCCATTCTAAATTCACCTTTTCAGTTTTTGCAACTTCAATAGAATCCCGTTCAATGATTTTCATAATTTCATCCACTTCTTGGCTAGCTACAACAAGTTGGGGCTGAAGCTCTTTTAACTCAACTTGCATTCCAGCAACCTATACACAATGAAGATATGTCAATGGTATAATTTGTCATACCTAAACCATGCAAGTATCAAATGTGCAGTATACACAATGAAGGTATGTCAATGTTACAATATGTCATATCTAAACCATTCAAGTATCAAGTGTGCAGTATACACAATGAAGATATGTCAATGTTATAATATGTCATACCTAAACCATTCAAGTATCAAATGTGCAGTATACACAATGAAGATACGTCAATACTATAATATGTCACACCTAAACCATTCAAGTATCAAATGTAAAGTATACACAAGAAAGGTATGTCAATGTTATAATATGTCATTCCTAAACCATTCAAGTATCAATTGTGCAGTATACACAATGAAGGTATGTCAATTTTATAATATGTCATACCTAAACCATTTAGGTATCAAATGTACAGTATACACAATGAAGGTATTTCAATGTTATAATATGACATACCTAAACCATTCAAGTATCAATTGTACAGTTTTTTCATAGGTAATAAGGCGCGAACGTTTTTTGGAAATTAATTGCTTCAAAGACCCTTTTCTGAAAATTACGGTTCTTCAAAATATCTGCAGTATAGTTATTGCAAATAAAATTGATGCTGGTATTCAAATTACCTGTGATGCAGCAGACGCAAGTTTCTGTAACCCAACTTCATACCTTAGTTTTTGTTTCATGACAGCTCTGTGAATTAAATTCGACAAATAAAATCAATTATTAATTTCATATAATATGTGCATAAGTTCATTTCAAGGGCCAAAAAGTGAAGGTTTGAAATAGTTTCCAATTGTTCAAAAAGTGTCACAGTGAATCACTGTACACTGACGATATTAAATTTCTGATTCACAAATTTTCATTTCAAATCATTATTTTTTCATTTGTTACCATTTTAGAACTTTGCGGCGATTTCAATAATTTCAAATTCACAAATATCTTTTTACAAATAAAAGAGCATAAAATATTGCACTTCTAGACTGAACTCCTTTTATATTTTGAAAAATAGCAAAAATTTCAAAATAAAACTGAAAATCTCAGATACTTGGTAAACGTTTTTCATTGGGTGGATCTTCCAATGTAACGTTTTTGATGCAATGTTTTGACCAAAATTTAAATCAGTTAAATCTGCGTTTAAATTAAAAAAATTAATATTAAATACTGTGAATTTTTTTAGAAATAGTTTCTTAGTTGATATGCCACGAAAAACCTCATTTAAAACAATGAGTACATCGAAAATAAATATAACTTTGTAAAAACATTAAAAGTTATTTTAAAACTCACTCCTGCTTTTTCGCTAGCAATGTTTTGTATGTACTGATTAACTCAAGATACGAAGTTGGAGTTACATAGTTGTGACGTTTGAGTTCATTCCAAAACTTCTGGGAAAGGTCACGTGTGCTGACATGAAATTCTTTGCAAAGTTTAACACATCCAGCTATTACAGTCTCTGGTAAATTGACTTCTTCTAAGAAACGTTGAGCAACAACTTCAAGAGCATCGGCTGGCCATGACTGTAAGCAAAATTATAATCAATTTCATCACAATTATTAAGAACAAAGTTTAAAATCAGCATATAACAACTGTTTCCAAGACCAACAACAGGAAATATCAACGAAAAGCCGAACTTTCAAAAAAGTTGCATATTTTCTTATAAAATAACATCGAATTGCTATTAAAAAAAAAATTATATCGAAATGTGTTCATTGTATCAAATTTCAAGCACTCAAATCAAATTTCAAGCAAATTTCATTGTATCAAACTTCAAGCACTCCGTAGTATTATTATAAAACTTAATTATTATAAAATTGGTTATTTAGTAATTTCAATCATTCCAAAATTGTTTTTCCTAAAATAATCATCAACGGAGACAAGCTTCGAGATTATTACAATAATTGTGCATGAATTCAATAAAAATAACACAGAAAATATAACCAAACCTGAAACCAATTGATGGTGCAACAATTGACCAAAGATGGAAACTTGCGAAGTCTGTTTCGAAATGCATCACCAATAGGGCTCATAGCAAGAACAATGTGTAACATCTCACGAGTACGGTCCACAAATAAATTGAACAATCCTAATGGTGATCCATCAGTTTGTTTTGATTTTTCTCTTTGCCTTAACACAAAAAAGTATGCTTTACATTTCGTAAATGTTTTCTGTAAAATTGTTAAATATTTTCAAATAACATATATATATATAACCATTTCTTAATATGTGAAATTTAAATAACATTAAAAGATTTGTTACCTTTGTTTTTTTTTATAAAGAAAACTGCATCTATTTTACAAAATTTAATGTAATGATATGTTATTGAAATATGATTTGTTTATACCTGTCAATGATTCTCATTTTCTCGCATATTTCTTGACGCTCATCTAATAGAAAAAGGTTTGGAACCTCGCCCGCATTCAATAAATTGTTTAAATCTTCTAAGAAAGATTCTTCTTTTATCTGTCAAAGTAAATATCAATTAAATATAGGATAAATAAGTGCTTCGATTGGGTTTTTAAACATGAAATCAAAATTCAATATTTCAATGAAGAAATATCTAAATTTTTATATTTTCATTAAAAGGACCTTTGACCAAAACGTGTAAATGTTTTTTCACTCCTCGATATCTTATAATTCCCGAGATACTATGCTTGGGATTTGAGACCTCAGTGTTCGAACTCGCGATGCATGAAACTAAGAAAATTTCAAATATTTTGGTCTTTTGAAAATAATAATAAAAGCAATGATTATTCGAAAATAACAGAAAAAAATGGTACGTACAATAATTAAGCCGTGAAAAAACTTTTGACAATTTGCATATATTTGCCAAGGTAAAGTTGAGTATCGTAAAGGTAATTTAAAAAAAACTAAAGCCTTGGATTGGGCAAGCGAACCAAAAGAATTAACTCGAGATAACGAATGCTCGGGTTATTGAGGGAAAATTCATCACTGAAAAGTTGCATCGGACATAGGAAATTGTCCGAGTTATAGCTGGTTCGTGTTATCGAGGTTCTACTGTGTACATTTATAAATTATAATTAATTTTAATATAAATTTTAGACGTACAGTACCTGTGTATCTGTAAAAAGAAACACTCCCGGTATATCTCCTTCTGTTGTTCTTCGTAGAATTCTTTTTAGATCTTCTCTCCACTCAATGCTTGTGTAGCCTCGAGTTATTTCAACCTATAAAAAATGTATAATATTTCTATTTCTCTTATTAATATATACATTACATATACCGGGTGTCCAAGAAAAAGACTACACGTTTGCAAAGCTATTGTGGAGGAGCCTTACCTTTAATATTTATTTTTCTGATTACATTAAATAAAGTAGACTTCAACTTAACGTAAGATACCTT
>JAYJMH010070568.1:0-11159 GCA_036873815.1 Phacellophora camtschatica | reverse complement strand
TATTATCAATCTTCACTCCAAGGCAAACAGCCTCGCTCACTACATTAATTACATTTGTCCCAATTGCTATTGGTCTGTTTGGACCAACAAAGGGCCGTTTCATCAGTATCATAGCCTCACTCTTGCCAGGATGGATCGTTAGTTTATGTTTTTGGTACCACGAATATACTTCTTTCATGGCTAAATTCATTTTGTCTATTAAGCGCTCAATGTTAGTATATGTGCAGAAAAAAGTTGTGTCGTCTGCAAATAGGTGTATCTCTCCTACGGATATAGCACTTGGCAAATCATTAATTGATACAATGGATCTTCATTATTAAGAAACTGGATATTTTTCTTTAGCTTAGTTTATTGTCAAATCATTCTGTTGTTCTTCTATTGTTCTACTAAAGATTTTGAGTCTTAGTTTCTTAATTTGCAGTTTCTTTTGGGGGGGGGGGGGGGGATAAAAAGAATAAATGCACGTGCATACTTTCAAATTTTAAATAATTAAATTATAGATCTTTGATTTTAATTACAAACCTGTTTGTAACAATTTTACATTAATTTTTGTACATAATTACATTGAGAATATATAGTCCAGCCAAAAGAAAAGAAACAGCTTTTCTTTTTTTTAGTCATCATCTTGGATTGTTGAGCAGAATTTAATTGAGTTTCGTTATTGTAAAATTGCACACTTTGGTAGTTTTATTTAATTTTTAAACTTTAAGCGTAAAAAATTTACAAGTTTCATAGAGAAAGAAATTATTTCGTATTGTTATCTGCAAAGGAAAGAGGTTTTTTAAAAAAAAATTTTGACGATTTTTTTGGCAGCCTCAAACTCAAGCGTAACCTCACTCCCAAATCTGATGCATCACAAATTTTTTTGAATGGAAGTGAGGTTTCTTTTCCGTTCAAGTTCTCGACACATCGTGGCAAGCCGAGATCAGCTCTCTCCAAATTCTCCACCCGACCTGAGATTTACTTAACGACAATTAAAAATGGGTTTTGGTGATCTGAAAGTCGACTCTGGACTCAGTGCTTTAAATTCATTTCTTGGAGACAAAAGCTATATTGAAGGGTATGACCTAAAATTAAAATTGTCATCTTTTTATCTACTTTTGTGAAAACGTGAGAACGTCTATCCACCACATCTTTCTTTCTATCAGTCAATTGTCTATGCACACGTGAAAAATAGAATAAAATAAAGGTGAGATTCTCATTCCTATTTCATTTAACTGATAACTCGTCAGCAGACAATGCAGCAGCACAGCCAGTGAAGTAAACGACAACTTTCTTTAACGATTATATATTTGAATAAAACGAAATTTGAGTTCTTGTAGTATACCGTTATCGTAATAATTTGACTAATCCCCCTCTCGAATAAGGCCCCCTCCTTCTTGAAGGTGATTTTTTAATAAGCCCCTCTCTCGAATAAGGGACCTATACGTTGAGTTTCATATTAGATAATACTCATGTTTTTTTTGTTTTTGATAATACTATAGTATAGTCTATACTCTCAGGGAAGCTGACTTTTGAATAAGCCCCCCTCTTGAAGATGATTTTTTTTTAAGAAGAGCCCCCCCCAACTTCTCAAATAAGGGACCTATATGTTGAGTTTCATATAAGATAATACTTGTGCTTTTTTTTTAGATAATACTCTCAGGGAAGCTGACTTTTGAATAAGCCTCCCTCTTGAATAAGCCCCCCTATCAAAGGTTGAATTTTGAATAAGCCCCCCCAGGGGCTTAATTGAATTATTATGGTATTCATCATTCATCGTCATTATTCGTTTTACGTGACATTTCCACTTGAAGGGGGTTGTACAGGTATACTGTTAGTTTCCAGTGCCTTCCTCCACCTCCACAAGAGTCTGTCCGTTGGATTGACATGTGTCATTTTCCATGCCTTTCTGTCTTCATGTACGGTATCAGCCCAGTTTTTCACTTTTTAAAGATATTTTTATATAAATTTATCAGCCTTCCAAATAAAAATTATCTTACACAACAGTAGTGCCTCTGTTTTAAAAAATGTGAAGCAAGAAGGCAAGAATGTGGCACAGGGAACACACATTCCCCAGCAGGCCTTACTTTACACATTTTGGCCCAGATTGGAATTTTGGCACTTAGGCCATTGGAACTTTGGCACCTAGGCCATGCAATTCCGATAAAACAACAAAGAGAGACAATATGCCTGCAATATGCCTATGTTTAATGGCACTAATCTTGCTGCACAACTCATTTTAATGATGAAAAATCTCCAAATTGCCTAAGTTTCCAATAATCGCTGATAAAGTACAGTAAAAACCCTCAAATAAGAACCAGAACCTTGACCCTAAACATTTCATCACCAATTTTTGAAAAATGCTGTAATTTTGAAGAAACTAGAAAAACAGATTTTTAAAGTCAATGGGAGTTCAGATAATGTAATTTCTACAGCCTTCATATTGGGCTAACCTCCAAAACGTTTGGTTTTTATTAATTAATTAATTAATTGATTAATTAATAATAATAATTAATTTTTAAACAATAAGAAACTGACTTACAAGAAGCCACAGGCTGATTTTTTGCAAAAATTTACAAATTGTTTTTGAAAAATAGTTAAAAGAGTTAATTTATATGATGGAAATTATTTCAGATATAATTGAGGAGCATTGCTATGACTTTTCTATCCCATTATTGGCAGCATACATCAACCCAACTCTATCTAATTTGAGGAAATGTTAAGAAACTAGACAGGCTGATTTTCAAAAACAGGTTTTTTATTAGCGGGTTCTTACTGTAACATTGAAACATTGCAATGACGTTTGACTAATTTAAATATGTTTATTGACTAATTTTGGTAAAATGCTTAAAAGTACAAGAAACTTAGATCAGCTTTAAAAGAAGGCATCAACAAATTAAAATATATAGATATATATATATATAATTATATATATATATAATGAAGAAGATAAAAACTGAATGAAAAATTAATAACCTTCGTTTTTTTGTAGATATGTGCCATCACAAGCTGATCTCATTGTATTTTCAGCATTGTCTGGACCACCAAAAGCATCGTATGCACATGCACTAAGGTGGTTTACTCATGTATCTTCCTATACTGATCAAGAAAAAGCTGGGTAAGGCATTAAATAGTTCATTACTATGGTATTTTTTTTTATATCAAGTGGATAACAAAAAGCAACATGAAAATATTTGAATTTTAAAGCTTAGTTCATTTAGTGAAAGTATTTTTATAATGCTGTGGAATTTTGTTAATAATCATAACAAAGATGATTTCAAAATCAGCAGTTTATTATAAGGTTAGCAGTTTAATTTATCATCACTGATCTGATTGGCTGCTGAAAATTTATGCTTGTCAGCATTCCTCAATTCAATTCAATAGCCACAAGCAACTGGTGTGGCCAGACTAGGAGGAACTGATAATTTTGTTTTTGCTTGATGTTGATATGTGAGAGGCTTCAACTTAAGTTTGATACCTTCTTTGACAAAATTTCCTTGGTAATTACTGATCTATAACAAAGGAAAGGCAACATTAATGGCAGCACATAAAATCCAGCAGATGGCAGCACATATTCAGGCCTTTTCTTTTAAAAATTAATGGCATGCAGTAAATCAGACGCCTTAGCAGTTTTGGGTGTGCGATGTGTTAATTAAGAAAAGGAAAAAAAACAAACAGAAATAGTATGTCACTGCACTGACTGCTTCCAATTTTTCTCCAACAGTAAAATACTTTTTCAAAATTGCTCTTAATGTTTTTATTCCCGAAGCTTTATGCCAACAATTCATTCTTTTGAAATAAAAATTGTTGTTTGCACGTACAGCCTCTACTAAAACTAGTTTCTGTTGTTTTCCCAAGTTTCAAACATCCTGCTTCTTGCAGGTACTTTATGTTAAATTCCCCCAATAGTTACAGCCACATGTTTTACACTAAAAGTCATTGTTGTGGTGATTTTTTGTTGCCGTTCGGCTACAGTGGGAATAAAGCTATTTGTGACCAAATTTAAGTATTCATTCAAATGTTAAGCAAAGATAAGCTATAAAACCAAATTGAATCTTTCTATCCTATGTTCAATGACTCTATTTTCCCCAACCAAAATGTTTCAGACATGTCTTCCGATATTTTCACCAGATGAGTGAATGTGACCAAGTTGTTTTTATACAAATGGTATTTTGAAAAGCTGGGCCTATTTATATTAACATCAAACTCTTCATCACTGGTTTTGTGGTCTATAAATTTGTTGCATATTTGCTCAACATTAAAAACTTTTATAATGGGTGTAAAAACTCTCCAAAAAGCTCGATGATCATGTGGTAGATTTTGGCAACTGAGGAATCAACTTTACGTTGAAGCTTCTCATATGACTGGTAATATTAAAGCACAAATTCTGGACTTGAAATCCGCAACTGTTTGGGGATCGCTGAAATGAGGATGCTTTAAGAGTTCTATTATAAAAGTTTGAATTTGCCATTGTTTAAAGTTTAAATTACGATTAAAAGGCAGAAAATCCAAGTCCAGAAATCTTCCTGTACTATGACAATTGTAATACTCTAAGTCCTGCTTCTCGCATCAAATTCAAACAAACCAAAATCATCTAAACTAAAGATCCTCCACAGCTTTACTAACATGGTTACTTTTTCTCAACTACCCAGCATATTTATGTCTTTGTTGTTGCTTCAAGAATCTTGCTTTTAAGATGCTCTGTATGTCAGGGCAAAATAATTAATTGTAATGTAATCATAAATTTCCTTTGTTGCAAGCATGTTTCAATCTTATGAGCAGCCTGCAAAATTGAGATTCTGAACTCTTCGAAGGCAGGCCACTAAAATGTTTAATGTTTCAATGAACTTGATATATGATGAAGCAAAGAAAAAATTACAGGAATTTAATGTATTTAAGGTTTGGTGGCACAAAGAAAAAGTTAGAAGAATATGGTCCAGCTGCAAAAGATGAAGATGATTTTGATCTTTTTGGATCTGATGATGAAGAAGAGGTCAGTCTCGTTCTTATTTTTGAGAATTAGTTTGTTTCTTTGACTCCATTTACACAATGTTTGTACAAAATGGAAAAGGCATAAAATGATGATAACATATTGGCCTCTGGTTTAAATGATACTGGTATGAAAATCTCATGAAAATGGCATGAAATCATAATGGTTATACATCCATACCGACAAGCTAACTGTCATTGTGTAAACACCTATGCCTGCATGATTTTGTGACTCTTTAAAGGCTAAAAACTCAAAACGGAATGAAATCATCTATTGTTCTCATCCATAGCACTCATCTATTGTTCTGCCTAAGTGGAATGGAATCATACTGGCATCTTGTAAATGAAATGAAAATGATTCCTCTTAAGCCATACTGGCACGATTTCATGCCACTTTTATGGCAACGATCATGATGCTTATTATTGAACAGGATGTAGGCTGTGTACTTTGCTTGAAATCAGGATTAGTGTGATTCCCCAAACCAAAGACCTTATCATAGGCCTTTCTGCAAAAGCTCTGTGAGGGTGACAATTTTCACATTTAAAATGAATATTTTGACTCAAAAGGCACTGAGAATGTCAAATAAAATTTACGTGATTAAGTTTAACAATTAATGAGTGATAGGAAACACATTTTGGAGAGTTTTAGGTAATATCGTTGTTCTTGAAGTCAAGAAAATTCTTAGCCTGTTTGGGGCGTCCAGCACGTAATGAATTTTTTCTGAAATTTTCAGTTTTTTATTATGCTATTTTACTGTAGTATAGTATATGTTTTAATAACTATTTAAATTCCAAATTTTTCTTATTTTTTTAGGAGGCCCCAGCACCAGTAGTAAAAAAAACCGAGAGTAAGTACTGTTTATTATTTTGATTTGCTGGAAAATTGTATAATTTTTACAGTTTGTGTTGATTTAAAATTGTGTCAGTTTTCGATCAAAACGTAACTTGTTAATGATACGAATTTGAATATTAAAGATGATTTTTAATCTACATTTGACATCCGCTATCTCGAACTCTTACGGGAAATAAAAATCTGTTCGAGATAGAGAATGTTTGAATTAAAACTGACTGTATTTCATAAGAAAGCATGGCGAGGGAAATATGTTCCAAATTGCAAATGTTCGAGTTCACGGGTAGTCGAGATATTAGATGTGAACTGTATGTATAAACGAACAGTGAAAAGTAGAGATCTCACATTTTTAGAAAACAGGCTTTTTCTCAATCTTTTTGGTCTTTTTCATTTAGAAATCTTTTTGGTCTTTTTCGCCATTTTATTCAATCACCCGCCAACTAGTTTCGGCCACAAGGCCATCATCACAGCAACTGAAATATTTTCTTTGGGGTTACCGCTTTTATAGCTTTAAAAATAAGTTATTTGTAAAATCAGGTTAAATGCTGTAGTATCCAGTCCTTTCGGGTAGTATAGTTGTTTTCGTCATAATTAAAAATATTCGAACAGTTAAAAAATGGCAGCAGCTTTCTGCCCTCCCACGAAAACCACACAAGCCACAATAAAGGTTTTATTGTTTCTGCTAATGGAAAAACAATGGAAAAATTCTTCTGTTTATCTTGTTGACTTTGCCTTTAATTAAAAACGAATTTTTAGCTTTTAACTGTTTTTATCCACGAAACTTTAAAGCGGATTAAACATGTTGCAAGCAAGAGAGTGAAAAAGCCATCTTCGCAAATTTGAATGAATTAAACCTTTCCTTGAATTAAATTATAAAATTTTGGTGGTGTTATACGCCTTTTTCTTTGATGAATTAGTTTTTGCCAGGCAAATTGAAAACAAATTTGTCGTTTTAATTGAATTCTTGACTAAAGTGCGTGTGATAACGCGTATTACATTGGTCTGAAAATATCAGATATTTTGAAATCTTGTTCTCGAAATCTGGAAATCTTTGAAGTTTGTTTTGCAACGGATAGAAAATAATTTTCATGGAATTACAGTCTCTTATTAGTAAGATTTTATCAGTTGAAAGTTAAACTTAAATTTCACAATTGCTTAGAAATTAAACCTGTTTTTTTCTCTTCTGCTTGCAAAATCTAATTGCCTAGATACTATGGGCGAAGACCATCATCAAATTTCGAAATTCCATTGACTGGAATGGTTTCACTTCTCTAAATCCGTGACGGCGACTTTTTTGCTCTCTTGTTCCCAAATTTTTTGAGCTTTTCCACAGTTTCATAAAGAAAAATGATTTGGAACTGAAACTTTTATTTCTTTTAAAAGCAGCGTCAGTAACTTGAAGAGAGGAATTAGTAATTCTTTGTTGGTGAAGTTTGATGCCGGCAGAAAGAAGAAGACCTTGATTGTAGTTTGAGGGTTTTTCGTGAAAAGGCAGGGAAGCCACTGCCCATTTTTCAACCGTTCGATTACTTTCGATAGGGGAGTGTAGTTAGCGGATGTCTGAATAAAATGGCAAAAAAGACCGAAAAGATGCCTGTCGTCTGGGAGATCTCTCCTTTTCACTGTTCTCTTATACAAAATATGTATATACATACGGAATTAACTTTTTAATTTAATTTTTAGTTTGAAATATTTTTAATTTATAATATTTTTATCTATTTCTTACATTTTATTTTTTCTTCAGAACCAAAACCCATTGCAAAATCAAACCTTGTTTTAGATGTAAAGCCTTGGGATGATGAAACAGGTGAATTCTCTCATTGATGTTTCCGCATGATTGCATATTTTTTCTATTTGTGCCTCGGGAATTCGGACGCCAAAATAAAAGTTACAAATAATTTCCTACCATATTGAATCATTTCGTTGGCCTCTCTTTGTAATTTTCTTTCTGTTTTTTGAAATGAGAGAGAAAATTGCGGCAACGCAGCTCGAAGCACTGAAATTAAGAAAGTATCTGCAACTACTGTTTTTGCGTCCGATTTCCCATGTTCGTACAGGTTTTATTGCTTAATAAATGTTTGGCTATTTTAGGAATGACTTTGGTTAGTATTTAAGAAAACTGTTTTGCATGGTTTTTTTTGCAGATATGAAAGATATTGAAAATCATGTGCGTAGCGTTCAAGCAGATGGACTCCTTTGGGGAGCCTGTAAGTACATCACTTTGAACGTTTTTCAGATTTTACCGTTTTAAAATGCATTTTCCAATGGCTGAGTGTTTCTCGAGATAAAGTCTGAAAGAAAATGTCTTTATGATTTTATACTTTTAAGAAGTTGTATCATGATCTTAGATTTAAACTTAAAAGAAAATCTGCTTTAAAGACACATTACTGGGTTAGTGTGTCATGCTAGTGGCAGGGTTAATATTAGCAACCGTGGCCAGTTTCCTGTATTTCACTCATTTGAAACTCGTCTCTGACGCTCAAGTACCTATTTTATCATTTCAGTTTCATCTAAAATATTTGTAAAAGGTGGCCCTTCAGCCTATTGGTTGATTCACCTCTATTGGATTATTTACAAAGAAAAAACGCATGAAACATATTTACAATATACAAGTTTACATTCTTAAATACCTACTTAAACCTGCATTAATATACAAGTAACTAAATACAGAAATATATATATATTCTTCATTGATTTTCAACCACCGTAGAAACCTGCTTAAAAGAATCTATATATTTGGGTACTGGCCTGACGAACGTTCTTATCTTTAAGTAAACATAGCTGAGGGAAAGAGGAAGGGCGAGTGGACTAAATAACTGCAAACATTGGACACTTGTAACATTTGGAAATTATCTCATCAACAGCTGGAAGGTTCTTTATAGATTTTTTCAGGAGGGTTTCTACTGTATAGCACACCAATTTGAATTACCAAGTTCTTTGCATTTGCTTTGGATCCACTCTTGTCTGCACTTACTTGAAACCGTAGAAAAGCTAAGTAACAAAGTCTGGCTGACGTTATGATTACTGTAATTAACGATAAAGATGACAATTACAGTTAGAATTGTTGTTGAATACATCCTAAGGGTTTTACAGTTCGTAAATTTAATGCTTTTTGATACCCTCATGTGTTACAATTTAAAAAACACACATGTGTTGGCAAAATGTTTGTAAACAGATAAGATAAGATTTTCATACCTTTCGGTTCACTCATCAACTTTTGATGATTTTTTTAAACTGAAAAAACATTATGATGTTCTCTGTTTTCTAACAGCAGAATCTGTTCTTGTTACAGTAATCTACAACAATATCTCTGTATTCTTTTACAGCAAAACTGGTACCTGTTGGTTATGGAATTAAAAAATTACAAATAGCATGTGTCATCGAAGACGACAAGGTAAACATTTGTTTGCGTTTTAAAAATAAATACACTTATTGTATTGTAACAAGATCTTTTCTTATCAGCAACAAGTTTAGATTTTCTTTCATGTTTATTTTTGTTTGATCAGTGCGTAAATAAAAGTGAGTAAAATGTAATGTGAGAGAGTAAACATTACTGTTCCTGCTGGGGAGGAAAATAAGCGTGGAAAGAAGAATTTTTCAAATTTATTCTCGGAGAGTTAAGACATGCCCTGCTGGTTGTATCTAGCAAAACATTTTTTGCGGAATTGTGTTGATTTGATGATCCCAATATAGCACTTCATTTTTCGAATCTCTTGGGAGCCAATCGAATGTCGAATTCTATTGTTTTGTTGCAATCAATGAAAACTTAAAAAAAACGAGATAGGCACCATGGATAATTCCTTTCAAAATATCCCCCAAAACGATGTTGATAATTTCTCTCTTTCCCCATTTCTTTTTTGCATACGCAAGCGTTAAATCTTTTTACTTTTAAACAGATCAAATAAGAATTAGAGTCGAAGCAAGTTTACGCGCATGTTCTCCAAAACCTGATTAATTACGTCACTGTACATCCTGCTGTAATAATTTAAAGTACTGAACACTTTACGCCATTTCTTTTCAGTTTGTGAAGACATTTTTAAGTAACCTTGGAGCTGTCAAGATAATTTTTCTTTTTTCTTCTTTTAGATCAGTACAGACTTTCTTGAGGAAAGTATCACTGCGAATGACGAACTTATTCAATCTATGGACATTGCTGCATTCAATAAAGTATAAGTATTGAGAGGTATTGTGGTTTCTTGCCGATCAAATATCAATCATATTTTCTACCAATTGATTTTTTAATTTGTCTTCTGTACTAGTTCTGGGGCCTGATTGTATTCTTCTGGGTGTATGACAAATATTATTCATTCTTAAAGTACACATTTCAAAATGATGTTTTAAGAACAAACTGTTATTTGTCATATATCTAGAGATGGTGTGTCTCCTTATTTTCACTATGATTTGGCATATACCTAATTTAAGGTTATTTGCTTATGACAGGACAGGTATTTCACCAAAAGTCTTTTTGATAGCTTTTATGTTATAGCGATAAGAAAAACCCCACAAGAAAAGCCCATTAAACAGTTCTAACAAAATACGAAATCTTTAACTATGCCGCGAAATAGGGAGTTTTAGCAAGAAGACGCCAACCTCGTACCCAGGGCTATTTTATACAATACCCCTGGTACCTACCTGGCTGTTATGCGTTTTCATTTGCTGATTAGAAACGATAAGAATGGAAATAAACATTCGACTGAGTTTCGAGAGATTGAAAAATTTGAATGTGAAAAACGGACAACCATAGTAGAGTTCGAAAAAGAAATTCTTTAAATGAGGCATAAATTTATGAGCTCGCATAAATTTACACAAAATTTGCGTAGCTAGGGGTATTTCTTCTGAATGAAGTAGCCCTGGATACGAGGTTGAGAAAATACGAGATTCGAAACGAATCGCAGAGCTGCATTCTCTTATATAATCAATTTCAATAGATTTGGTTTACATTTGAAACGCTGGAGACGTTTTGGTTGTGAAAGAATTACCTAAAATGCAAGATTTTGAAGTACATTTTGAAGCATAAGTTCTAAATATTTGATTGTTTAACGCTGATTGACACATGCCACCGAATTGGCCAATCAGATTACCGGAAATCACGCGACACTGCTGGAAACGCAACATCCCAGTCATGTTTTGTCGATTTTATAACCCCTGTCGATTAAAAATTTTGTTAATCTGATATTCAATTTTTTTTTGCATCGATCAATGGGTTTGGGTGCACATTTCCAGAACGGGGATTTTGAAAAACCTATTCGGTTCAAAAGTTATGGCCTAAAGAAAATCTTTCTCCTCGCCCCCCCCCCCCCCAGAAACTTCTGTTATGACTCGTTGGTCCTATTTTTTT
>JAYJMH010070557.1:0-11161 GCA_036873815.1 Phacellophora camtschatica | reverse complement strand
TTAAGTCAGTTCTTTGTTATCCATTGTTTTGAGAACAATAGCCCCCCCAATATTCAGCAGCTTCCTACGGCACTGTTTAATAGAATTTTCATCTTTCTTAGAGAAGCCAACATGTTTTCATTCTAATTTCAAGTTAAAAAATGAGAAAAATAAAATGAAGGCTGCAAGTTATGAATTGGCACATTTCAAATAGTGCTCAAGTGTCAATTTTAACTTTTTCGTTTCAATCTTCATGTTGTATGAAATTGTGAATTTGTAAAGAAGTATAGGGTTTGCACTCAAGCTGATAGATTTTACCTATTATATATACATCGATTTTTGCTAGTGAATAAGATTCCGTGTGACCTCAAATTTATTCCAATGGAAAAAGGTCCACGAGCTTTTGGGCTCATGGAATTATGAAAATACAGTCAACATCTAACATCCGTTAATTCGAACATTGATGGGTTTCACAAATTTGTTCAAAGGTTCAAATTAACGAATGTTCGAATTAACAGAGTTCGAATAGACAATTCCGCAAAAGATGGCGGCAGGAACTTATTCCCAAGATTTATCACATTTGATGATCGAATGCCTATCATCGAATGCGTATTGAACTGCTAATGATTCGCAAATTGATGCAATGAATCATAAAAATAATTTCTTTGCCGCCATCTTTTGCGGGATCGTCTATTAACGGTCGTTGGCTGCATCGGAAAATATCGATTTTTGTTTTGTTTTAGAATTTCAGAATTGTGTGACATTCGAAAATGAACAGTGAAACAATACAGTAGCCTTACTGTAAAAATGCCATCAAAATTTGAAAAAAATACCTGAAAGCTAAAAATTAATTTTTTTAAATTATTCCTTTCTTGAATTAGTGTCATTAATGTTTATGTCAGCATACACAAAAATTTGGTATGTTCCAGTAGTGTTTATATATGTATGTAGATTTGGAGCAATGAATTTTTTCTCCTTGCAATGTAGGATTAAAATCATACGATTTTTCTAAAGCATGATTTTTATCTTTGAGACTCGATGCGTTATTGTGTGGCTGAGCATGCAGAACAGTTCCCGTCAGATCACTGAAGTTAAGCGTGCTCTAGGCGGGTCAACACTTGGACCGGGCAACTGACCAGCTCGTTTCCTCATCCTTCGGAGGGGACGTTAAGCCGGCGGTCCCATGCCCGGATGCGGCATGTTCACCCGTGTTCCCTGCTGGAAACAAGTCGTCTCCAGACTTTCGCAGGCCGGCACGTTAAATACAATCAATCAATCAATCAATTGTAATAACTATTTCCTACAGTTATAAAAATAGGTTAGGCGGAAATTTGGGTAATTGAAAAACTCGTTTTGGCAATAGCCTTGACTATTTCCCCAACTATTTCGGCCAGAATATACCAGGTGACCAAAAAAAACTATCCAATTTGTAAGGCTTTGGCTGGAAATCAATGACAATAAAGATCTCAAATTGTATACGAAGCGATGTCTGAAGAGCAAACTTAAAGTTTGGGATATCATCCAGTCGTCTGCAATTACGTTTAAAAGGCAAAAACTAGAAAATAAAATATCCTTCATCCGTGAGCTTTCGAGTAAATTAAAAAACCATAATTCGCTTCCAGTTCACATTTTGACATTAAAACAACCTGCTTACTTCTATATCGACTTGGGGAGTTGGAAATAAGCTCACGAATTAAGACAGTTTTAATTCCAAGTTTTTGGCATGTAAATGTCGTTGCAAACAACTTGATGATATCCCAAACTCCCCTCCAGACGTCGTCTTAAGCTGTATCCTTTTGTTTAAAATAGGCACATTTTCCAAATTTTAATTACGATCTAAACATCATCATTTTAACCAAAATAAGCCAAACTTAACAAAGTCTGATTCTGGGGAAAGCCTTGTCATATATTGCAATGGCAAAAGTAATTAAAAAAGTAAACTTGTTTTCCGCTAAGAAACCAGGCTATAATCTTGAAACCAGGCTATAATCTTGAAACCAGGCTATAATCTTGAAACCAGGCTATAATCTTGAAACCAGGCTAAAATCTTGAAACCAGGCTAAAATCTTGAAACCAGGCTAAAATCTTGAAACCAGGCTATAATCTTGAAACCAGGCTATAATCTTGAAACCAGGCTAAAATCTTGAAACCAGGCAATAATCTTGAAACCAGGCTAAAATCTTGAAACCAGGCTAAAATCTTGAAACCAGGCTATTCGGGGGATTTTCCGACTTGCTCTTTTTGACAAAAATGTCAAAAAGCTGGCTTTTTAGCTGAAATTTTAATATTAAAAATTTGCCTATTTTATAACCTTGCATTTCGGCAAAATTAGAATGTTTGAAGTTTGGCCTTTTATTCGCTAAAATGGTAAGGTTTCTGGTTTACTCTTTACACAGAAAGGTGCCATCCATCTGGTACGTATGCACTGAGAGGGAGAAAGGGTAAAACGAAAGCGTACACCTATTGTTATCGTCAGCTCCTTCTATCGTTATTTTCCGTGCAAGGGGAAGGGTGTAAGGAGAAGGGTGTAAAAAGATTTTAAATTAGTGCGTACGTGCTTTATGGATGCCCCTAAATAGAGCTTCAAAAAAATTTAAAAAGTATGCGCTTTTTGGAGAAAATTAAAATTTGAAAATTGGTCTGTCTGGAATTTTGAGATTGTCCTAGACATTGACCAAAATTAAACTAGTTTGACAAAGCTTGTTTTTGGCCAAAAATCAAAGCTATAGCCTTACCATGTTGGCCAGAATTGGATAATTTTGATGAAAATAAAGATGAATTTTATTAAGTAATAATGACCAAGACCACAGAACATTCTAAGAATTCTTGTTAAAAATAGACAATATTAAGCAACAGCCTTGCTATTTTAAACAACATTAGTTGACTTCATAAATAGTATTGATATCTCTAACAATATAAACAAATAGATATGATTTTGTAACAGCCTTACCAAATCAATAATCCCATTTATTATATCATCTTCTCATAATTTTTAAAATGTCTATTGTCCTCCTCCGTAATGGAAACATTTATTCCCCATTTTATGACATCTTCAGCTATTTGATTTAATTGTTGACAGCATGCAATTTCTTGGATGATTCCTCGTAAACGACAAATTATTTGCAGAATAATTTTTGCATTTTCAAGAGAATCTACAAATTTTGATTTCTGTAAAACAAAACATTTGGTTTTATAACAAGTTTAATAATTTTGCAACTCCATAAAAACAGTAGTAACAATAAGATTTCTCTTTAATTTAATTAAATAATTTTTCCGTCTTATGTGAATGCAAAAACAATTTTCTGAATATTTTATTCGTGATAATCAGTTTGGTTTCCGAGAAAGACAGAGGGACAATAGATGCAATATTAAATGTCCGAAAAATTATAGAAAAAGCTAATGAATATAACATGGACGTTCATTTTAATTTTACTGATTTCCTAGTAATCAACAAGATCGTCAACATAATTGAGTAAATGTATCGGAACAAATGCGCTGCTGTTGTATATGACAAATTAACTGACTGGTTTAACGTAATTGTGGGAGTGAGACAGAGTTGAATTTTTTCACCAACCCTGTTATCCAAGGTATATCTAAGGATTTTAAAATAGACAGTATCAACATGTTTACGGATATCAAGTATGCGAATGATACAACTCTTATATCAGTTATTTTTGATAAGCTAAAAATGGCCACCGAAGAGCTACAGCAGACTTGCAATAAGTGGGGAATGAAAATCTATGTAGCAAAGTGTAAAGTTTTAACGACGACTACGGAAAGAATTGAGATCTCTGACGAAACTCTAGAGAGTGCTTCTGATTTTGTTTTCTTGGGAAGCGTAGTTTCGGGCACAACGGCAGACGTTGATCGCAGAGTTGGACTTGCAATTGCTTATCAAATAGTGATATCAGTATTAACCTAAAAATAAGACTGTGCAAAACTCTGATACTACGAATGACCATTTATGCATCATGAAACATGTGGTTACTAAAAACTAAAGACAAAAAGAAACTGCTGGTGTTCGAGATGTAATGCTGAAGATCTATCTTCGAGGTAACCCGACGAAATAGAATACGTATAACAGTGACATTCGCAAGCCATTAATTGATATGACATCATCAAAGAAAAAAGATCAGGAACATCCTTTTGTTGGTAACATTGGTTCGGTAGAAAACCAGTAACGTCCTTGGTTTACCAAGCGTAAAAACAAGATTTCAAAAACCCTCGATTAGAAGGAAGACCACCCAAAAGATGGTCAGATATGATTAGACAGGATACAAACCTACCACTTCTTACAGCAGAACGCAATGCAGTCGATCGATATGAATGGAGACAAAAATTGCAGAATAGAGCAAGGAGTCGTATTCATTAGCTGAGCATTTAATTCAAGTAAGTAAAGCATGCAAAAGGGCAATAATAATGAATTTATTTTTTCAATTTATTTCAAATCTCAGCAGAGTGTTTTTTATTTATTTTAACCGTTCAGCTATTTGCTTTAAATTTATTTTTACGCTGTGTATTATTGGAAAATTTACGATGTACTTAAAATCTAAAAAGTAAGAACATATTATCATTAACAAGTTCATCAAATGCACGTCATCAGTAAACTTAATAAAGTTGCACTCACCCATGTCTTCGATTGCAATATTTTCAATTCATATTTCATCATTTTAATGTTATTCTTCATTGATTCCAAAGCAGCATCATCAACCGTATCAATCTTATGCTCTATCACACCAATCACACCAATCTCGTTCTCCTTTTCGACTTCGTCATTAATCTCAAAAACATCGCCTGCAACAACATCCTTAATGACATCATCTGTCGTAACAGTTTCCCTTTTGCAAGTGCGCCAATTGTCATCCTCTGAAGAGCTTTTAAATGTTTCTCCTCTGTGCTGTTGCTTCGCAGTTATTTTCTTTTCAAATGTACTCTTCATTTGATCTGATTGCTTTTTTAGCAATGCATTTCTTTCTTTAAGATGTTGATGCAATTGCCTTTTAATTGTTTCTTCCATAACATTTTTCACCATAGTATCAATGCTGGTTATCAATTGATCAATTCGTGCATGGGTACTAGAAATCAAAGTACTTGCAATTCCGCTGATAAAAGGAACAATATTGTTCAATTTGACTTGATTTAAATCAAACCTTTGAGGAACAAAGAAATAATTGTCCTTTACCCAATCATTGCTCGTTTTCTCCTGCATTTGTTGGTGATTTCCATCGTTATTCGTTTCATTTGAGTCAACACAACGTGAGTTGTCCAACAAGATTTCAGAAAATCTGTGCCACCAGAATTGGTATAAAATTGCTGTGTGATAAAATGCAATGAAATAACGAAAAATATCGTCTGGCAAAGTTTGGATTTTGAAAGAATTCTCCGAAATAGGTCCAAGGCTTGACATCGCGTAGCTTTGCATCGATGTAAAATCTCTTGGAAACAGCAAATCGTATAATCGTTCCAGCACATCGTACTGACAAGATTGGTAGCAAATATCCATAGCTTGAAACCAATGACTCATACAATCCTCCACATTTTCATCCATTAAATTTAACATACCAATCATCAATTGATGTGAAATAGATAGCAATACCTAAAAAATATGTGTATTAATTGAAGTATTTTTCAAACTGAGAACATTACCCTAAAAAAAGTACACAAAATCTCACAGCAGTGCAAAACAAACACTTAAATGAATGAATGAATGAATGAAAAAAATAATACTCCAGGTCAGCATAACTCCCGTAAAAAAGTATAGCTCAGGGTGTTATGATTAAAATAACGTGAATATAATATAAAATATAAAGTATTCTTCATCTTAAAAAAGTTATCGAAATAGTTCGATTCAAATTTAAGATTTACTATTCATTTTAAGATAAACAATTATTAAAAAAATCGTATCTACCTTTTTAAAATTACTTTTGGCATCGCCGAATGAGTACTTATTTGCATCAAAAAAATCTGAATCTAGAAACATCACCATCTTAGGTAATGTTTTCGTTTCAGAAATGAAAAGTTGACAGACTATTCTCATGAATTTGTTGGGTTGTTTAACTGTATAGTTCCTTTCGTCACCTAAAATACATTTAATATGAACTGAAGTAAGAAAAAGCATTGATTAAGCTTGTAAGAAACAGATAAATACTAAGTCGAAGCAAATCCATTTAAAAATTGTCGAAAGAAAAATTATGATTGCAGCCATATATCAGAAAACATTCACAATAAACGTTCTTGCAAAAGTATTTTTAACAAAATGGTGAACAAAAAATTAATGGGAAATATTTTATCACAAAATATAGCTTAAGAAATTTACTTACTTTGAATGTAAAGAATATTCTTAGAACTTGTGTAATGAGAATTTTGTTCAAGATTTGATGAAATATTCAACATATTTGCACATTCAGTGTCGTAAAGAAATCGTAACAAAACTTCGTGAACAATGGATATGAGAACATAACTCTGAAAATATAATTTCCAAAAAGATACACAAATTGTAACTTGTTACTCTGCTCTATAATTTTGACGTACATTTTATGTATGTTTAAAAAAACGTAAGAAATGTTAGTCTGTTTTCGTAACATAAACGAGATACCATATAAGTTTGAAATCATACCTCTGACAAAAAAATACAAGCGTCCTTTTTAGGAAGTATAGCAAATGCAACTAAAGTATGCACTGGGTGTCCCAAAAAACCTTACATTTGTTTCGCAACTTTATTGCAAAAACATGAGTGCAGAGCTCTATGTGATTACTTGCAATAGAAAACCTGACAACTAACAAACACTTTGAGACCTCATTTAAGGAAAATGCAAGTGTATGAGCGAAGGTATTGTTGATAGACAAAAGTTTGAAAAAACAAAAGTCTGGTCACTGCCTTCTCCATAATTATCGAAAGTGTCATTTACTGTGAGTTGATTCTGTCAAAACCATTAAAGTGGAAAAGTTCTTTCAAATCTAGAACTGTGCCAAATTCATAGAATTCTTGAATTTCAAAAAAAGAAAAAATTCCAATATTTCTGCTGCTACATTTGCGTTTACGATCAATGAGGTGTTAAATTGTTCGTTAGTTATCAGTCAATCTACTGCTAGTAATATACCTAGTTTTGCCTTCCCACGTTTGCAATAAAATTATAAAACAAATGTTATGGTTTTTTGGGACACCCGGGCCCCGGTATTTTGTGCTGTGTTCTGTGAACAAAAATACTTTCCAAATTTATTACATAACTCAATTGTGGCATCTAAGTGATGATTTGTGTGCTCACTTTATCTGAAATGGCTACTTTGGAAAAGCAATAAATACGCTCAGATATAATGTGTCTAAAAAGTATATTGGGTGGGTGTAGTGTTTAGAATAATTTCAAATCTCGTGTCCAGAATTAGTCGCAATCATAAGACAGAAATTTATGCGTGCAATAAGAAATTCGAGAGTTAAATGTAGGGAAAAAAGCTGCATACCAATGGCTTTTGCATCATGTTAATAACGTCTTGTATCTCTCGAAATTTCATTTCAAGAAGTAGTGCATCTGCGCATTGCCTTAAGTATAATTCTCCTGTCTCCTTTTTGTTGTAAATAATAGCAACCTAAATTAAGGAAAAAAGGACAAATCTACACAATCAGTTATATAAAAAAAGCTATCTAGACAATTAATTACTTACAAAAAAAGATAAGCACAAGTTATGTAGAATTTTAGTATTCAGTATGCAAATTTTAACATATATTTAGTATTTAGTAAGCAAAGGTTTATTCCATGGAAGAGAATATTGCAATAAAGTAGAAGGCCATTTTATAGACTATTTTCTTTATACATGACATGTGATTAAAATGAAAGAAACGTCAACAATTAAAATGTCAACAATGATTTGAATGAACATACACTATTTAATGGAAAATATTGAACAATTTCGAACTTTAACAACAGTAAATAAAGGGAAAATAATTGGTCATATAATGTCACATAAATTGTAGTATAAAACAAACACAACTTATAAATATACGAACTGGGTGGTCGAAAAAGAAGTTGCGTTCTTTGATTGACTATGATTGGCCAATAAGAATATACCGGAAGTCTCAAAATAAACCAAATTTGTTTCATAATTTTATTGCAGACGTGAGAATATCAAATATGCTTATAATTATGCTTACTAGCAATATGAATAATAGATAGATAGCAAGGTAAATAATGAACAATTTCAGACTTCATTGATTCGAAATGCAAATGTAACAGCAGCAATGGTTTTAGGGGAATTCTAGAAACTGTTTTAGATGTTTGTTAATATATTTTAAAGCTTCTATGTTGTTTCTAAGGTTATTTTTCTCATAATTCATTTGAAAAAGAGAAGCATTCCCACAAGTGTTCTATGTACTCGTCATGGGAACCACATTTCCAGCAAAGAGAATTCATATGTTTGCCTTTATAGTTTGTTTTCAAGTCTACTTCAAATGTTTAATTTAAATTTAATACAGAATTTCCCTCCTTACATTTAATATAATCTTTCATTTTAAATTCTTTATTTTTTATCAGTTGAAGTTTTGTCATTTTAGCTTCATTACCATTTTCTCACTTTTTTCTAGATTGAAATTAAGAAGGTTTTTTCTTAATCCTTCTGCTATTTCAACATCTCTTGTATATTCCTGCTATCTCTTGCATATTTCTGTAAGATATTAAAGCAATCATGGTATCATCCTGGTACGACAAAGGTGGTATTATCAGAGTCTTCCACAATTAATACCTAAATTTTATGTTCTTATATATTTCATACCCTTATCAATGTCATTTGCACAAATTGGTGCTGCTAAATTGTCCCTTGTTTTTGATTTTCACTTATTCTGACTTCTATTGTGGTGCCATGAGGTGTGTCTATTTCAATCATTCTCTTTTTATTTAACTCATAAATATTTCAAAGGAATCTCCCTTCTACTCCACTCCTGTACAGGTATATGATGCAGTATTTTTTCAAAATCCCATTTCAATAGTTTAACTTTGTCTATTTAGCATAATCTTTTCATAAATTTTGCTAAAACTCACCGTTAGAAATATGCCTCTCTAATTTTTTAAATGTTTTCTGTTACCACTTTTCTCATAAAGTGTTTTAATGATTATTTTCTTCCATTCATTTGGTGTTTAAGAGTTAAATACCATGTTGATAGCTTTAAGTAAAGATTGTTTAAAATCATCTCCTGAATTTGCAGAGATTTCATAGATAGATAATTTCGCACAGTTTAAAAATCGAAGGAACTTCCTCATTTTGACAGCACAGGCAATAACACTTTTAATGATGGAGGAGGCTGACCAGACAGTTAATGTTGGGTCTCTGTTTTCCCGATTACACAAGAATTTAAAAGGTACAGTTCTGAAAAGGTGTAAGGCCTAAAAACTGTTCATACACTTGTTCATACATATCTCTGCTCATACACTTGCTTTTCTCTAAACGAGGTCTCAAATTGTTCGCTAGTTATCAGGCTTTCTTTTGCAGGTAATCACATAGAGCTTTGTACACATGTTTTTCAATAAAGTTCCAAACCCAATGTAAGGTTTCTTGGGACATCCGGTATTCTATATTGATTCTATAATAATGTTCTCATTTAATTGTAAATATTAACGATAATAATGAGCGACGTTTCGATTTCATCTTAACATCATTTTCAAGCTAAATGAAATAAAAGACGTTGTTTGTATATATAGAAAAATAAATAATAGTAAATAATATAATATTTTTTTCAAAAATATATGTATTTCAAAAATAAATAATATTTTTTATCACATGGTGAGAATTTTGGCGGTTCAGATGATTGGCGCCAAAAAGACTGAGTGAACAATTTGGTGGCAATGGAATCTGACTGAATCTGTTTTCCCTCAACATTTGCGCAATATTATATCAAACGTTGCTCATCACTATTCTATCAAATGTCGATCAAACGTTGCTCATTATTATCATTAATATTTATAATTAAATGTTACAAACATAACATGCTGATATGTTCATTTAAAATTTTTTCTTTAAATTTGTTGATGTTGTTTTCTGATTTTGTAATTTGCAGTCTTTCCATATCTGGCCATATCAATTTATATTAAATTGCATCAAGACTGCAAATTACTGCATTTGGTTAAAAATCTAATTTGAAATATATCATTTTGCAAGTTGTGTGTGGTTTTGGAAAGGTTATAGATTTCTTCCATAAATGTTGGATTTTTATTTGCAAGAGTTGAAAAAAGTTATAATAACAAATTTTTGGATATTTATCAATGAGAGACTCTCTCCAGTGCAAGCAAAGGAAAGATGTCCCTGCAAATAACCTTGAACTCATTTGTAGTGAAATCTTTCCACTTAAAAACAAAAAATTTTTGTATCGGCCTGGTGCAGCCCACCTAGTGTCCCTGTTGCCTCTTTTGATAAGCTGGAAAATGGTCTTGCCTTTTTAGACAAAGAGAGAACAGAAATCAGTTTCCTTATGTGATGTCATCAACTGATCAACTGATTGACAAACCAACTGATCAACTCAATAAATGAGCTATTCAATAAAAGGTTAAAATCAAGTAACATTGACTGCCTCAAGAAATCTGACAGAAATGTTTCTCATATCGTCTTGAGGTGCAAAACTTTGCAATAGCCTCTTCCCAGCTGAGTCTAAGAAGGCAACTTCTCTAAACATTTTCAAAAATCTCATTTAGAGATGTTTGGAGATTTTTCTTGGAAAAATTTTAGTTTTGTTTTATTGTCATTTGTAAATAAGATTTTAATATCGTAATTATTATTCTTTAGTATTGTTTCAACTTATAAATGTTTAAAACAGCTTTTGCTAAAGGGCAACCCTTCCTTTAAATATGTTAGATGAAATAAAATGAAATATGTTTCTGATATACAGTAGTGGATTTATCACGTTGCAGAAGAAGTTCTATGAATGTTGATGTGTGGTCATGGTAAGCTATTCTGACAGATCTTTCCTGTGAATTAGGCTTTTATGATATTATTGCCATGACGACTGCAGTACATCCAGATGAGTGTGCAATAGTTGAAGTAGCTCATGATAAAAGTTTTAAATAAAATTTCCCTTTTATTTTCATTCATGTAGGGGGGGGGGTCATAGAGGGTGCTAGTTAGTTAGTTAGTTATTTCGAGCTTGCTCGGATATCATTGACTAGTTTCCTCCATTATTGATGATCATCCATGATTTTATTCA
>JAYJMH010070546.1:0-11161 GCA_036873815.1 Phacellophora camtschatica | reverse complement strand
CAAAAGCACGCCTTGAAAATTTTAGGCGTGCGCCAAGGCGTGCGCGTGCGATCGCACGCCTCAAACGTACAGGCCTGGAATCCTATCTTATCAAATAATTTGTTGCTGTTTGTGTTCAAACAAATGCAATACAATTTTTAGATCTGATTTTATTATAACCATTTATCTGTAAAATGTTTGCTTTCTCGAATAAAAATGACGATGATGATAATCACAATGCTATTTTGTTTTTCAGGAAGTGGAGCAGGAATTGGAACAGTATTTGGAAGTTTAATTATTGGCTATGCAAGAAACCCATCATTGAAGCAACAGCTGTTTTCTTATGCTATCTTGGGTTTTGCTTTATCAGAAGCTATGGGACTATTTTGTCTTATGATGTCATTCTTGATCTTATTTGCCCTCTAGCCTGTTAAGCAATGTTGAGAAAGTGTTATGTGTGTTAAATCAATACAATTCAGATCGTTGTAAACTTGTCCGTTTATTTCTTGGGATTGTGGAACATTTTGATATGTGAAAATTGTTCATCTTCCAAATTAAAGCCATGTTTTAATCTTCAGTAAATGTTATAGAATTTTAAATATGAACTCATTTGTGCCTTATCTATATTTTTTGTCTTGTTTCGAAGTCACCTGCTGTTTGACTGTGATTTTCAAAGAAGAAAATTATCTACATGTCTTTTTGAATACTAGAATTATGTATGTGTATGTATGTATGTATGTATATAATTATTTATCCTAGATAACACTTTACAATCAAAAAGATTGTTATAAATAGTGGTCCAGCTTAAAAAAAGGGGAAAAATTGATAAATATGACTGCAGTGTCAATTTATAAAGGTTTCCTAAAAACCTTTTCAATGAGCAAACAATTAATTTTATGATAAATAAATGTTAGTCTTGTGTCTTGTCTGTCTTGTCAAAAGAAAAATGACAAATCCAACAATGTTCTTCAATTGTGCAAAACCAATAAGTTAGAGGTGAATTTTGTAAAACGAGACAGCTTGCTTCAAATGTGACAGTGATATTCGCAATTTGAAGGAATAGATTTCACACCTTTATATCAGACTAATCATGGAAGCCAATCATGGAATCATGATGAATGAAATCATGAAATGATGAATGAAATCTA
This sequence comes from Phacellophora camtschatica, assembly GCA_036873815.1. NCBI lineage: Eukaryota > Metazoa > Cnidaria > Scyphozoa > Semaeostomeae > Ulmaridae > Phacellophora > Phacellophora camtschatica. The sequence goes on along the minus strand of JAYJMH010070546.1, from coordinate 10,034 downwards.
GTTTTGCTGTCTGTTTTTATTTTGATGTGTTAAGAAATGTTTGAAATTCAGTGTTTCTTTTGCTGGAGTAAATATTCTTCACGATACTGCAATATCTGACCAGGGGAAAATAATAAATTTTCTTGTAAATTCTTATTGGAAAGTGTTGAGGTTGAACAGGGAAGAAAAATGAAACCCAACTCCTTGCTGGGAAAAAATAATGAGACGGTTGGATGATATTGAAGGTTTTGAATGGAATTTCTTTGGAACGAGGTTGTTGCTTGGCCATTTGCGAGGAAGAGCAATGGCGGTGTATCTTTAGTGAAGCTGTGTGATGTGAATTTGTTCTTGAAAAAAAGGCATGTTTTTTCGTTAAAACATGCTGCAATCATTGAAAGACACTTTTTCAAGTATTGTTGAGAAGTTTAGTCCATCTGCACAGCAACAAAGAAGAAGAGAACAAGGCCGTACGTCCAGTCTAAAGCGAACAGTCAGGTAGAAGTCTTGTCTGTTGTTGTATTTTCTTATTTTCATTGATATTTTTGTACAGTACAACAACCCTTTTTGTTGACAATAATACAAGAAAGTTTAAAAGAAATGCTAAAGAAAAATTAAATGCCCACACCTTACTTGGTTTATTAAACTTGAAAAAAAGCCTTGGTCAAGCAATAAATTTGTTGCCCATTTAGGCGATTGTTGCCTGTTTTAAACCTAGGTTTATAGAATTTAGGCCAGTTTCTCTGGGAATGTGCCCTGGTATGGACAGATTCAAAGTAGAACATCAAGCTATAGGATTTTAATGATACACATTTTTTTTATGAGAAACTCGCTGGTGAAACCCACAAAAATTTAAGAAACTTTAATAGTGAATGAAAAATTGCTAACAAGAAAGATAAGCTTTGCTTTCCTGGGGTCGAATAGTTTGCACTATTTTTTAATATTGTAGTTTTTTGCATTCTATGAATAAAGTTGAATTGAATAGAAACTTTTGAAATTTTTAGTAAAGACTACTTCCAGACTGCTATGTTTGCTAAGTGTGTGCATGATACTTTCTTGGCTGAAAAATATGTGCTCCTCCTTTAAAACCTCTGCACCCACCAGAGGGTGTTGTGCTGGGCGGCTTTTAAGAAATGTGCATTTCAAAATAACATTGTGCATGTGTCTGTGGAAAAAAGTGCGCGTGTGACACAATAATTTTAATGGAGTGGACATGATGTAGATGATGGTTGATTTGAACAGTGAAGACTTTTTATCCTGTACAATATATATACCCAGTTTTTGTAATGTTTTTGTTGAAAAAAAGAATGCAATCATAGACATAGTAAAAGACTGAATCTTTTCCTATACAGTTTAAAAACTTTTAAGAAACATTTACTGGTAAAATATGGTTTAAAAAAATCCAAAATTAAGAAACTTTCACTAGTGGAGCCTTAGCTAGGTTTCTTATAAAAAAGTGTGTATGCTATGAGGTCAAAAATGGAGTTTATTAGATTGAAGTTCTGCAATTTCCACTTTCGTATCTACAAAATTTCTAGCCTTCATTTCTGACATTGTATCAGCACATAAACAAAATTTATGGAATTTTGTCCACATAATAAGCATGTCACCAAATTTTAAAAATGAAAATCATACATTGTCTGAGCATGGCAAATTTTCAAGTCTTGTACTTTACACATTATTAAAACCAGACCTATTAATGAAAAGATTAGGTGTGCGCGGTCGATGGCGCATGTCAGCTCATCTGTGAGCTCTATTTTTTTTAGAAAACTGATTGCTTTAATCATAAGTAGGTGTTGATCAAATAGTAGGCAATTTAAAGAAAAGCTCAATCATTAAAAAATTGCCACATACAACTAAAGTTTGTGTAATTATGTTACATGGCACGTAAAAGTTTGTCAATATGTTCAATCGCTGTCCAGATGCTACAAACTCGCTATCGTCGTCACTGAGTTCATCATCGTTGCCTTCTTTATGTTTTTCGTTTCGTAATTCGTCATGAAGATTTCCCGCTTGCCGACTCAGAACAGTTCTTCTGGGTTTCTTCAGATATATTTCTAATGCTCTTTCTACCAATTCGTCTCTCTCTTCTTGGCTCCAATGGGGGTCATTTCCAGGCGTTTGTCTGACAAAACGTTTGTAACAGCGCTGAAGGTCCTCTCGACTTTGAAGTTGAAACATTTTAAATATTTTAGGGTGGGCGCTTATTCGAGGTGGTCATATTTTGTGTAATTGAGCAATGAATTGAGTGATAACTTTGATAATTGAAAAGAAATTAGCGATCTGACGTTTTTTGTTAAAATTGATTAACCCACATGGGGGCTAATTCGAGGGTGGGGGCTTGTTTCGCAAAAAACAATTTGGGTGGGGGGTTATTCGAGGAGGGGGGGGCTTATTCAAGAATTTACGGTATAGTGTGTTTCAGATCAAGTGCTTGAAAAAATATATCCAAATCTCAGCGTCGCATTTCTTCCTTTCGAAAACAGGAAATAATCAACAGGCCTAGTGGTTTCGCTTTTGGTGATATGTCACTTGAGAATTGGGTGTGTGTTAAATGTGAGTGAGTGTGTGAAATGGTCAATTACTTAATCCAGATTACGTTATTAACCTATATTAATCTTTACAGAAAAAATTCAATGACTGAGGAAAATAAAATATTTTAAAAATAAAACTTCGCTCTCCAAGGACGAAATATCAAGTTTCGCACGCGCGATTGATCGCTCTCGTGAGGCCACCGGGGCGCGTCTTTCAACACAAATTTGCCGATCTGCTATAATCTTCGGAACTATACTTGGCATGTACTGTGAGAACTGGGATTCTAAAAATCTCAAACATTGTTATCGTCCTTGAAATATATCTTGGATACAGGAAACATTTCCTTTGGCACATGCTTCCTGGCCTGCAGCTTCTGGATGGTCAAATTGTATTGTTTTTAAGCAAAGGAAAAGCGATCTAGTCTCTCCAACAATCTTTGAGTGTTGTGGCGGATGTTCAGCATCATCGAGAAACATCTTGAGTATAGTTGAGGGTGATCAGTGTCGTGCAAGGTATCTTGAGTATTTCTCCCTCTGTTCTCTATGGTACAATTTGGAGCTGGCACACACATTGGCAAAAAGAGATGTTTCTGAAGCAAAAACGAAATCTCTCACTACTAGTGCTAACTTAGCTACTGCTAACTGAAGATTTTTTTGAAAATAAAATTTTTGAGACTTTTGCTGTGAACAAAAAACTTCCTTTTTAACGGGTTTGATCAAACTTACTTTTTAAACTTCACATATTGATTGCTCCGTAATGTCATATCATCTGCTATAAAATGTATATAGTTGACCTAAATTTGGCATAGGATTCTGCTGTGTGTCACAAATTTTCGTTAAATTTAATTTGTGCACTTTTCATAAATAGGACAGGATTACTGATTACTTTATTTAACTTACAGGATTGCTGATTACTTTACAATCATATTATATGCGTAGCTTTTCGAAGTTCGAAGCTGATTGGCTAGTAATTTCTAGACTTTTTGCTGAATCTTTGTTGATTTTCCTTAAATTGAAATGATGCTGTAGTAACAAAGATATGTTCGTACAATTTTTAAGTTTGATGATTATGTTATCATTTTGCAGGCGTTTAGCAATAAATCCATGTACAATGATGCTTGGCATTCTTTATTGTGAAAGACTGCGACAGATTAATCCTGAATATCTGAAGAACATATCTTCTTCTGATTTGTTTGTGATTTCTCTCGTGAGTATGATACTTGTTGCATAACATTGTGTTTTGGCTCCTGAATCTGTTTTACTTTTAAAGACATTTAAATAAAGTGTGTGTATAACCTCCTGTGCATGTAAAACAGCACCTGCATCACTTTGAGTAAAATATTTAGACAAATAACAGCGCCTTTTTCTGTAATAAATACAGCTTCTTGCCTTGACTTGTCTTCCTTTGCAGATTGATTTTTTAGTCCATCAATGTTGTTGTTGTGTTGTTACCTTTTCAAGGCTAATTTCCAGTCAGCGAGGAGGGCGGAATTTTACACAATTAAAATCACTCACCCGTAAATTTATATTCAACGTCCCAAGTTATAATACCTTAAATTCAAAAATGTCTTTCCTCATGTCCCAAGTTATACCTAGCACCTTTGTCTTAGTTTCAGATATTTCAGTTCCCAATATTTCCTGGGCATATGTGTCTTCATTTCCGAGAACAGAATTATTTTTCTTTCATTTTTGCAAATTAAACCCACCTGCTTTCGTGTGATCTTTTGCAATTTTAAACAGTGCCCTACCACTTTTCCCATCTTTACTACCTGTTATGAGACCGTCTACATAGAAGCTTCTAGCTAATTTTGCTGACATTTGTGGATTGATTTCCTCATATTTACCAATGTGATATCTCAAAATTGCATTTAAAAGGAACAGTGAAGACGAAATACCAAAAACACACCTCGGGAAACAATAAACAATAATGGACAAGTCTTCAGCGTTTATGTCATCATTCCAGAGAAATCTCCAGCAGTCTCTATCCCAAGGATCAATCTCTACTTTCAAAAATGCTTTTTCAATGCCAGAAATTATGGCAATTTTGTGTTCCCTAAATCGCAAGAGAATATAAAAAAGCAAAGGATTTAAAGCAGGACCCACATGAAGGCAATCATTCAAATATGTTCTAAACTTACTCTTGCAGAGGCATCATAAACAACTCTGACTTTTGTTGTCTCTGCATCTTGACAAACAAATGCTTGCTGTGGTAGATAGCTTGTCTTGTTAACTACATCCAGTTCTGAAACTTGTTCAATCACACTTGTTTCCAGTTGCTCTTTGATTGTGTCATCATAGCTTTTTAAAATCTCAGGAGTTTCCTTCAGGCGTTTTAGCTGTCCCTTCATCCTAGAATGACTAACCGAAAAATTTGTGGGGAGGGGTTTATGAAACTGTAAATTCAATGTTGTCAAGGAATTCTTCATAAACATCATTTTCTTGACAGCAGCCAATAGTTTCCAACTTCCAATTTCCTCGCCCAATGGATCAACTTCTTTTGTGGTAACCAAAGAATGAAAATTAGCATCAATAGATAAATGAATATTCAAATTTTCTAATGAATCTAAAGTTTTAACTTTGGGAGGACCAGACAAGACCAAGCCTAGAGTGATCTTTATCGCTACTGGTTCTCATGGATCTCCTCTAAGACTTCTCCACTCTGGATAATATGTAGGAAATTAATTGCCACAAGAATGTCAATTTCCAACTAATCTTGAAACCTGCAAACATCTGAAAACCACAATTTCTTAAGATGCTTCTAATCTCTTATTTGCCTATCTTCACCCTTTACTATAGCAAGCGCGGTCTGCAACACTGCTTCACCCCCATATTCTACGTGACCTAAGCAAGAGGTAGTATTGGCAGTGTTGCTTGGGTGTGCACCGAACCTTCCGAGACTTGTTGTCGCAAATAGAAATGTGATGTTTACATTTACTACAAACAACTGAGCAGCATTCAAATGCCCTGTGTCCTTTATTTAGACAAACAAGACACTGTCACTGTTTAAAAACAACATTCTTACGCTCTCCCCTTGTCTTCACCTCGTCACAGTCTGCTTCTTGGTGACTTCAATTGCAGTAAACACACGTTTTCACTTTTCCAGAATCAGCTCGACCATCTTGAATGCTGACTAATGCTGCTCTCTAATTTCCAACTCTTCTCGAAATGCATTCAACACTTCTTTCATGCCCCATTCTCTGTGATTTTTGGAACCACGTATCATGCTTAGTATCATTGCTTCCGGAATTTTGTCCAAAACCACTGCTTCCGGAATTTTGTCCAAAACCACTGGAATGACTATACTTGAGTACAACTCATCGTCCACATGCATGCATTGCTTTCCATCCCCGGAAATGAGTTTGTACGATGTCATGTGACTCCCTCAGTCTTGGAACATTTCTGTCACTAAAAAATGGCAAAGCGTTCAATAATTTGTTGATGTGAGCACGTTGTATTGTTGTTGATTGTGCATATCTCTGCTTCAACAACTCCAAATGCCATTCAGTAATTTCATTTCCGTCAATGAAAATAAAGAAATCATTTTCTTTGCTGATTCTTTTAGATAGTGTCTCAGATATGAAAATTCATCTACACCGGAAAGCTCTTCGTTATTGTGTACAGCACTTTTTTACCCATCCCAAAACTCCTGCCAGTTGATGGTGCGTCCACTGCATTTTTGAAGTTATAATTTTGGCAATTTTCTCTCATTTTTCTTCGCACCGGCCCATTTTTATTTAAACTGCTCAAACCGCTCAAACTGTCCACTGAAAGATCCGAATCTCTTTGTGAAGGCAAGTTTACTGCCTGCTGCACTGTGGGCCTCAGTGAATTTCCAATTTTGATCATCAAAGCGATGTTCATTTTTGCATTGAACTTCCTAGCATCACGAATCTCGTCAACACAGCCTTGGTCATCCTCATTTTCTGAAATTAATTACTAAATTTCGTCATTTAATTACTAATTTTTTTAAAAAGTTTTCCGTCCACCTAAAATATATTAAGAAATTTTTAAACACCAATTTGCATTCCAAAATTTTCTTAACATTTCTTAATAACCGCCCCTCTAATTATCTCCCCATATCTTTCTAAATTGTTTATACAAGCAAGAAACCACTCATAAGCGCTCAGGGTGAACTTATTTTCAGACGCAATGAGATTAGGCTAATAAATATGTTACAGTTGACTGAAAGTTCATTGAATATTTGCATGTGACTGAGAATTTTCTTGAAATGACCTCACTACTTCAGGCACATATGCTCATTAATCAATGTTTTCTATTTTTCAGTAGATAATGTTTAAATATTCATGACCGTTGAGAGGGCAACTAGTCAACAAAAAATTATCCCCAGTAGCAGGTCTTTAAGGGCTCGTAAAGGCACATAAACTACAGAAACAGACGAGGTAGACTCCGGTGCCAAATAAACGCGGGGGGTCGTTATAAACGTGGTTTCGCAAAATATAGAACTATAAATATGTAATAAACGGGGCATTCAGAAAAGTTGAAGAATTTAACATTGTTCTACAATCATTTCGTACATGAAATTCTTGATTTTGAACGTGAAATCTATAAAAAATTTTATAAGTGCAAAAGAATATGAGAACAATGGTAAATGGGGGTTGCGGGGTTCCCTAATATGATTTAATTGAGTAGTTAGTAGAGCACCAGCATGGCCCATCTGAAGATCCGAATAAAGGTGCGTCATTGAAATCGGGATCAAAGGCACGAAAAAGTTTCAGATTAAAATTTTCTTATCATGTTGGAGGCCCTCATAGGCGATTCGGGTATCACGTGTTTGAAGATAAATTTAGTGGGTATCTTGGTATATCTAATGAAAATATAGAGGTGTCTTGTATCTCAAAATTTTAGAGGTGTCACCCAAAAATTTCTAAACAAAAATTCTTTCTTTTTGTGGCATTCATATAATAAATGCTTTATAGAATGGCATGGCGAATAATGCAGGAAATACCAATTATTGCGTGAGCGAGGCCTTGGGAGTGAAGCCAACAGACAATTTTACCGAAGACGAGGCTGATCGTATTATATCCCTGTTCCCACACTTTTAAATTTCCCCTTTTGTTGTTGTGGTGGGTGTTGATGCAATAGATTTTCCATTAATCCCTTGGATGTGATCCCAGCTTGCTAGTAAATAGTATAGTAGTATATACACAAAATCCCTGAACAAATTACCACTAAATCGCAGTATTTTGTTCAAGGATTTTGTACTTTACAAATTGCCTACTTGAAATTGTGTATGTGCTTTTTCTTAAAATGTCTCAAAATAAATTAATAAATTAAAACCATACTTAGTCACGTATTAGCTCAAAAATCCGTAAAAAAGTTCTAAAACATGGTAATAATCCACTGATATGAAGGATCCTGTTTATAGTCAGTAGCCAAGGGTCTCAATAGTCTCAGAGTCCAAGGGTGTGGTTTTTGTAAGATGCCACCACAACCACCTGATGACATGACAGCGCTTCCCCTAACTGCTAGTTCTAATTGTAATTTCAATATTTAAAATCATCTTATTAATGTAATCGAAAATGGGGCTTTCAGCGCTGCAAGTTTCAACTTTGTATATTTTGGAGATTTGACGCTGGATCTTTTAATATGTAAATTTTGTTCATTAGGTCTGTTAACAATTTTGGTGAATCAATTTTTCCTGAACTTGTGTAAAGCAGAAATTACAACAATAATTCGGGCACTCTGATTGGTTCTTTTTTCGAAATTACGTCATATGTAATCAAATAATTTGAAAATCTGCCATTGTTGGTTTAGGTGATATGTTTAGGTTTTATGATTTGTTTTTAATGTTTTGAGCTGCTATTTTTGTTGTAGGTTGTTGCATCTAAGTTTTTAAATGATGAAGGTGAAGCTGGTGAAATATTTAATAATGAATGGGCTGATGCTGGTAAGCAGAATTTTACAAGGGAATTGTTATTATGTAGTTTTACGTTTTTTTTTCTTTACTTTCGGATCTTCATCTACTTCCACATCTAAAATTATTTATTATATATCATTTCACATTTTAAATATTGAAAATCATAAAAGGGCATAAAACTAAAGCAATGAAAAAATAACAATGAAACTTCAGAAACCATCAAAAGTTATGCACCAAGTGGCTTTTCAAATTTTTTTTAAGAATATTATCAAAATGTTTTTACAGAGAACTGAAAAAATGTAGATGTGAAAGTATAGTAATTCAGCTTTTAAGTGTCCTAGATTGCCATTTAATTGAATAAATTCATAGCTTGAATTCTGGTCTAAGGTTCGTTCGAATGTTTTTGATAAGACCAACATGAGACAGCTGAGCTTCTATTGTTTTTCTAATTATTGAGAAATTTGATGAAATAGCAAGATTAAGATTTACTACTGAAAAGTAACTAAGGAGATTAAAATATTGTTTTAAGTATGACTTACGATAAACTAGTATGAATTTATAGATTTCGGAGTTTCCCCGAAGGGATTATTTTATTTTGGTGTTTATTCTGCAATATTTGAGCTATAGTTTTCTTTAATATCAAAATATCCAAGCAATGTGAAAAGATAAAATATATTTGGAATTGGAAGAAGAATTTAAAAATCTACACAAAGTAGCATCTATATATATGCGAATTTGAAATCAGCCATGTATCTGGATATTATAATTATGGGAGCACTCTATCAAACCCAACGTGCATATTAAGTTTTCGCCCCTTTCTGTCCTTCCGTGGATTCCTTTTGACAATGTTCTACTTCAAGCCTTCAAACGTGGAGAAAATCCAACGTAAAATACGAAAGAAACATATATCAGGAAAAAGAAGCAAGGCAGAGTGGAACGAGAAACTCCTCCGGAGTAGTGATAAATCCGTCCAGGGGAGCGAGAAACCCCTCCAGAGGAGCGAAACTTGTTAGGGACAAATTTTCAAAACGAGGTTTTCTTGTTTCAAAGCTCCAGTCAACGAAATAACTGAACTAAACAATGGAATGCAAATGACCGACCAGCATATCACAGTTTAAATATTGTTTAACCATTGTTTACCTTTCGAAATGTTTAGCAATCCCCGCAAACCTTGAATTTGCTCACAAGGGTAATTTAAAGATTTGCGTGCCCTTGGCAACATGCAAATCAACAAAGAACTGTTGGCAAAAGTGACAAGCCAATAATTCTTGCCACTGCCACCAATATTGGTACAAGATTTCTTAAAAAACAATGATTTCAGAAGATTTTGTGGAAAAGAGGGATTTTAGGAAAAGTCAACAATATTTTTAGAAACGAAGCAACCTCCCACCCCCCATCAATGGGGAGCAGTTATTAATCTCAATAATTAATATGCGAATTGGGCATTCCAAATTATTTACAAACAGATCTCTCAATACTCTTGATGTAATGTAGTGGTTCTAATAGTCCAGGCGAGGAAGGGGGGTATCGTCACTCTTCGAGGGAATTTACCAGATCAACTTTTTTTGATCAATTTTTATGCGCTGATTACGAAAATCGTTGTTATACGGGGAGTTTCGGCCCCGTTTAGCCTCAATCCCACGAAA
>JAYJMH010070535.1:0-11163 GCA_036873815.1 Phacellophora camtschatica | reverse complement strand
TGCAATTTCTAATTTACTGAAGTTCCACAGTCATATTTATACATAGTGTTACATAGATTTCCAGAACCATTACATCAGTAGCTTCCCCCCAAAGTAACTATTTTTATCCCATACAAACATTATGAAAGAGATACCATGGTAACTAAAACCATAACTCACGATAAGAGATTAGATGGTATTTCCTGTCATTGCATCATCCAATCATCACCCAGTTACGTTCCCAAAAAATGGGTTTCGTGATTCCTTTCTGTCACAAGTCTCTCTTTTCATGGGTCTATCTCCCAGAAATAAACTCATATACCTTTGACTTTTTCTCCCGAACATTCTAAACTGACGCTAGAATCCTAGAAATTTAGAAAAAAGTTTTAGACGTCATTTGTTCAACAGAGATGGAAAGTACAGTGAACCTATGTAGTGAGATATCTGTCTCAGTCTCTCAGTTTGTTGGAGTCACTGATCTCAAAAAGAGATCAGTTGTCGGAGTCTTGTTGTTTTTCTCAATGACTTTGCAATACGATGTTGTTGTTGTGGTACTCTCGTTCTCGCGCATGGTTCTTGCTTCCGAATAAATCAATTTTCGTTTTGGAGTAGTTTGCTGTATTCACCGGCTAGTTCTCGAACCACAGCAAATAAATATCTCGAGAAGATTTGGTAAGTACGATTAATTTTCTATTTTATAAACATTAATTTATTGCCGTCTTCTAACACTTTAATCTCCGAAGCCCGAAACTTTCCGAATCTGCAAAGCATAGTATGTATTTACAAGGGATATCTTTTAGCTTTCTGTGCACGCCTGCTACGAATCAATTTAGGTAGGGTGGTTTCCTGAAAAATGTCTTCAAAACATGAAATATGGCCTATTTTAAATAGCAAGGGAAGGTGAGTCAATTTTAGTGGACAATAGTTTAGCATGCGGCTGTTTCAGTCTAAAGTAAAGTTAAGTTAAGCTACTTATCTTTATATTTTTTAGCCTATAAGAAAAGTAGTAGGCCTATCTTTGACTTGTATATGTGTAATAGTAGATATGTTGCCTTTTTTTACTTGCTTGGGAAAGCTTGGCATTTTCCTGATGTTTTTTATGTTGGGTTTTGTTTAAGTTTAGATTCTGGAATGATTCAAATAAATTATTAAGCAAGAAGACAAGGCATAATTTTACACTACTTGCAATACATGTAATATTTGACATGTGTGTCCTATTATAAGCCTTAGCTGTATGTAATTCATGAATTGTTTTTCATTTTCAGAATTCATTGCCGTGTCCTGTTGCATCTTGTGAAGTTGCCTGGAGAACTGAAACTGACTGAAAGAACTTAAAAAATTAACTCATTTCAACCTGTAAATTATTAAGATATTACATATTATAATTTTAGAATTAGATATAAATAGATAAGGGGATAGTAAGTAGATTTAAGTAGTAACACATATTTTTATAATATATATATAATATATATATGTTTGTAGTATTTATACAGTGAATAGTAAAGAAAATGGCCTGTCCTGCCACCCGTGAAACTGGAAATTTTGGAGCAAACTTGCATGCACTGAAGCTAAGAACACTATATAGAATATGTGCATTAGACTCTGGTAGTCTCTCTAATGGAAAACCCTATACCAAAGATTAGCAAACGTGACATGACCGTTCGGCTTTGGGATGTTGATGTTGCATTGGAAGATACCGAAATTTCCCCCTCACACGTTTGCAAGGCATGTTGTTCAAGGTTTGGAAGGTAATCTTGTCCTTGCACACTCTACAAAACTAGTTAATCATTTACAAAAAGATGATTAATCATTTATAATTCATTATGGAGAGATTATGGATTATAATATGATTTATGTCACTCTGAAGGAATTACTGCCCTGAATGGATCACCTTCTTGTTTACCATTAGCTCATTCTTTTGATGCTTTTAAAACCAAAAGTAACCCAAAAAGTGTGTTAAAGTTACAACATACGACTCTCTCAAATGTCTTGACTTACTTACTTGACTTAATTGCATAACCCCAATAGGATCTTCGCACATTTCCTGTTTACACAAGTTTTCCATCTTTTCTATCGTTAGTAGTGGGAACTCCATATCTTGACGTACTTGGTCCACCCATGGTTTAGGTGGTCTTCCTCGAGGTTTCTTCCCAGGAAAGCAATCTTTATATGACCTGTCGACATAGCTGTTGTCACCTCTTCTGATCATATGACTAAACCAGTTCAATCTCCTTCTCTTGATGGTATCAAGGATATGAATGTTGGCTCCCAGTATCTTTCTTATATCTGACACCCTCATTTTGTCTAGTAGAGTCTTTCCGGCCAAGGTTCTTAGGCGTCTGTTCTCAAATACGGTAAGCTTACGTAAGTCTTCAGCTTTTAGTGTCCATGTTTCAGAAGCGTATGTAGCAATGGGAACAATCAGAGCATTGTAGAGAAGAATCTTCATACAATTTGGTATATCTTTCTTGCTCCAGAATTTTTTTTTTAGTTTTCCGAATGAACTAGACACTAGAGCAATCCTTTGTTTTATATCATCAGATGTGTTTGGGACAACAGAACTCAGAAAAACAAATTTGTCAACATTTCCAACAGCTTCATTGTATATTTTTATATGATCTTTACCCTCAGACATAACTTTGCATTTTGAAGTGTTGATTTTAAATCCCCATTTTTGCAGGCATTTTCAAGTTCGCGAGAAGATAGCTTGAGTTTTTCAAATACTTGCGAAACTAACGAGGTATCGTCCGCATATCTGATATCAGTCGATAGACTCTCATCAAGATGTAATTCCTTTTGCAGACTGGCAAGCTCATCCATAACAAACTCTAGGAATATGTTAAAAAGACTTGGGGATAAAATGCACCCTTGTCTAACTCCGACTTCTACTTTAAACCATTCGGTAAGATTTCTGTCTATCATTACAGAGCACTCAGTCTTGTCATACATATATTTAAGAATATTCACTATCTTTGAACTGACACCAATAGATTTAAGCATTTTCCACAAGGCATTTCTCCAGACTGTGTCGAACGCTGCCTTGAAGTCTATGAAGTGAAAATGAATTGGTACTTTCTTCTCTTTTGCCTTTTCGATGATCAGCCTGACAATAAATATTGCGTCAACAGTTCCTCTCCCTGGTCTAAATCCATACTGGATTTCGCTTAGCTTAGCATCTACTCTTGCCTTCATTCTGTTCATTAGCACTCTCAAAAATATCTTTCCAGGGATTGATAGTAGTGATATTGCACGATAATTCTCTCTCATTAGTTTGTCTCCCTTTTTATGAACTGGGGACACAGTCATCTTTGAGAAGTCTTGTGGCGTTTTTTCATTTTTCCAGGCAACATTGAATATTTTGTGCAGCATATCTATCATTTTATTTCCACCGGCTTTGATCACTTCGAACGTAATTTCGTCTATGCCTGGTGCCTTTCTCCTCTTCATTTTACGTGAAGCTGTGATTATTTCTTCCTTACTTATACCTTTGACAGATGACACATAAATATTCGGAATTGATTTTGTCTTTCAGGGGGGCTACCGCCCCAAACCCCCGTTTAAGGTGTAGATATGGTGTGTTTTATAGTGTATTTTATGAATAACGTACCACAATGATAAACAGCGAGAGTTTGGGGGCAGCAACCCTCCATAACAGTAGCTCGTCAAACATTTATGTGTCATGGTTCTCAATACCATTTGGTTGTGGTTTTCATGTTAACAATGCGAGTTTTTATTAAGTGAATAACGATTTTTATTCAGGATGTCAAGTTGACTACGTCCATGAATTTTTAATTTTTTCAAAAATTTCATTAAGTTTTGAATTTTAGACCAGTGACCTTAAATTAATATGCAAAAATAATTTTCACAAAAACTTTAAAATGAAGAGTGCAATTCATTTTACACCAGAAACCTAAAACTGTCGAGATCCCGTTTGAACAATGTCGAGAGGTGTGATTGTTGTTATTCAAATTGGTTTAGGAGAAAACAATAAGATCAACCATTCAAAGATCTGAACGCTATGTTGGTTTCGGCATGGTTTCGGCATGGTTTCGGCATGTTTGAGCGGAAAATGTTTCCATTAGTCCCAGTCTCCCAGTTATCAAGGATGAAAACAATTTTAAATTATGTAAATGTAAAATCGTCACAAAAATGGTTTCAGACTTTTCAGAACTGGTTGATTTGGATTCTTGAATTCTCTATTGACACTGGATACACTGGGATGCCAAGTCAAGATATAAATTTCCAATGGCTAAGGATAAAAGTATAGCAGAGTTTAACCAAGAAATTCTGAACAACAACACGCAATCCAGCCAACAGAATGGCAGCGATCTGTCTTCATCTCAGGTAGGCTGAAGCGTAGCAAATACCTAAACAAATTTTGTAAAGATGAAATTATTACTGCACGTACAATAACCATCAATTCTTAAGAATTTGCTGAAACCAGGAATAATCCTGCAAGCCCCTTTTAAATCTTGCGATCATGCTGTTGTAATTTATTTTAAAGAGTTGTGTTTAAATGTTCTTTTGTGTAGAAATGGGGTCGGGGCAGCAGAATGCTCAAAAAGAGGAGCAAATCTGGCAGCAAATCTTCCGCGCTCATGAAAATGCACAGCATGTCAAGCACAGTAACATCAAAGTCGGAGTCGGTGAGTAAATTTTACCTTGTATTTAATTTACGAGAATTTGGCCACATGCTCGATGGTTTTGATTTACTGGTTCCATTATAGTCTTATTTAGTATATAATAGCGATTCAATCAGAGTCAAAGACCAGTTTTTTGTGAATGTAAGAATTATGAATAATGTATTTTTTTAAAATGTTTGTAGATAGCTACCATATAGATACATACATAGCCTTCTTAGCTTAGAAGAAAGCTTGCAGATTGTTCATATCGTATTGTATTATTTGTTTGTTTGGGGAACTAAAGATCCATCATCTGTTTTGATAAAAAGTAAATGAAGTGAAGTGGAAATTTTAAAATTTCCAGCTGTGTGTGTTGGTGATAAATTTTATGTTGGGCCTGGTATTCTTGATATTGTAAACAAAACCAGGTTTGAACAGGATGCTATTAGTAACAGAGGATTCTTAACTTTTTTAAAAAGTTTGTGAAAATTTTGTGAATAGTTCAATGATGAGTCAAATCAAAGTTCTGATGCAATATAATGCTCATTGAATATGTATACACAATAATGGTGCAAGACTCTTCATTGTGAAAACATGTTGGTTTTTCTCTTTATTTGCATTGCTTTTGACCTTCTGTTTGTTAAAAGCATCACTTGATGTATTGTCTTGAAATCTTAATAGTTTTACAACCTCCAGAACAAAAGATAAATCACATCCTATGGTTGAAACCACAAGAGAACTCAGCAGACATTGGTTGCATATCAAAAACTAATAAACATATGCTTATCCAAGGAATATATAATCAATAATTAATTCCATAATTTACTTTAGTCACTGCAAGAAGTTTGTTGAAAGTCATTTGAGTTTGATATCATGGTTGATTTCCATTGGTTTTGTTATATTTTGGAGTTGGCAATGGTCTGATAACGTTTTTGGTTTTTAAAGGGCATTTCTCTAGGCTAGGGGGATGGCTGAGAAGGCCCTGGAAAATGTTTTTACTGCCACATGCCATCTGTGCAGTATGCATTTTAATATGATTTAACCATTCTGCTTGTGTTCACTCAAAACCAATTAGGTTGCAATGAATTTAAGTTCATGTGGTTTCAAAATAATAAGTTAACATTGTGCTCACAGTACATAGGTTGAAATAGATTATAAATTGTCCACACAACAGAGACTGAAACAGCATATGGCAAACAAAGCTTAATATAAGGTAGTGTGTCATTGTTGATTATTTCACTCGAAAGTAAACACTTTTTTCCAAATAACAAACTTATCTCACTAATCCTGGTTCTAAAAGTTTTTTAATTTTGAGGCTGATTTTAGGTAATTTTAGAAGAAAAAGTTTTTATTTTTCATGATTCTTAATTCACAGCATCCTTGGTATTTTTTGCCCAAATCCTTAATTATTGTCATATAGAAAGTTTCTTGGTTATTTTAAATTTTTTACCTTTTATGGCAATTATGATTGAGAGATATAATGAAAAATGTGATAATTTAGGAATCCTAGTGTTTGTAATTTTGCTTTTGTGTAGTTTTTGTTTAAGTTGGTGAAGGTTTTTTAGTTCCCAGTATATTTATACTGCATTTCCTTGATTAAATGCCAAAGGGTGCTTATTTATTCAGACACTTTTTAGGGGGGGGGGCATTTAATTCAGTGGGGTGTTATTAAAAATTTGATAACAAAGGCTGACCAGGAAAACTTTGTGCAAGACAAATAACGACAATCTAAAGAACTGGAAGTTGGATGCAGAAATGACACTCCAACACAACATTCCAACCCTTGATTCAAGGGGGGAAATGTTAAACCGGATGATGATGACATTGATGATAATGAATGAGCACGAAAATAGATTTTCTTTGTGTGAAATAGTGCAGTAAGAATAAACAACAAAACAGACAAAATAATGAAACTAAAAGATTAAGAGTAACATCAACTTCAGCTATGCTCCTCCTGCCACAGCAGATGCTGTGATCCATATATTAAGTCCCAAATAGCAGATACACACTAGCAAATCTTCAGCCAGACTTCCATGTAAGGCATAGGGGCGCTATTTGAATGTGGTGCTTATTTAAAGTCTGGATCCCATTGGTGATGCTTTTTTGAGAGGGGCTTAATCAAGGGAGCGTTTAATCAAGGAAATATGCACTTGTTGTTTGAATATTTCTCTTATAATAGTAATGTTGAAAAAAGACTTATTTTTAAAATGCTGGGTTTCCATTTTAATTTTGCCAAGGATTTGTTAGCTTTTTTAGTTTTTCATGCAATCAGTCTTGTCAATCTGACTCTACAACAAAGTCATCATTGCCCTATTTCATTCTATTTATTAATTATCTGGATTATTTCAGTAAATTATGTTTCAAAAACAATTTATTAAATGCTCTCATTAATTAAACTTATTTTCAAATTTAATAAGTTTCTTTTAGAAATATGCAATTTGATGATAAGAATGTGTTTCTACTAATATACCGCGGTTATTATATATGTATATATTTATATATGTTGATGATTGGTTTTTCAAATGGTGTGGGATTAATTTTTGATCCAGCAGATGGAAAGGTGCCCTCATTTGAGGAATAATTTCAAAGATTTTTTAGAATTATTAAAAAATAGCCAATAGTTGGTAAATTTTTTTAAAATAGCAAAAAACAATAATTTTTATTGTTTTCATAAATCTTGCAAAAGTTTTGTTTTCATAATAAATCATGTTCTTTGAACAATATTTGCATATCTCAAAGATCTGTCTTGTGCATAGCAGCTGCAAAACGGACTGGAAAGGACATTTGAATTCCTTGTCAATGAGATTCTATTCATCACCTTTGAATGAAAAATATTTCTCCTTTGCAGCAATGAAAATAAATTTGGAAGAATATTGAATTATGGATTTATCCTTGAAATTTATTTTTGATTAAGGGAGGTTGTTTTGCAGATGTTCAGCATGTTGTATGCAATATTAACAAGAAATATCTAAAAACAGTTAAAATGTTTATCTATTTAAAAACGTTTTTTGAAAAAACATTGGTTGGAAGGCTGGGTAATTAAGCTGGGCATAGTTTTTTTTTTAAATATAAACTAACATTTTGGCAATGCTGAGATATACTGGTGTTATTATAATTTATAAACTGAAAATATATGTGGATTTGCAGCTTTTTGAGTGTGAATTTATCCAAATTGTCTGTTCTTGGTTTTCTAATATGCATAAACAGGTTTTAACAATGACTGAATCGTGATATTATAGTTAACCTTTGACTTGGCCTGGCCTGGCCACAATCACAAAAAAACTGTTAATAACAGCAGGGGGAGGGATATTCCTTATAAATTGGGGCACACACATGACATTCTTTAACCAACATTTTAAAAATTGGTCATGTTTAATTGGCTGGCAACTTTCCATGTTTCCATATATCACCAATTTGCAGGGCTTTGATTCATGGATTATTAGAGATTGGGATCTTGCTTGATTAACTGGATTAGAATTTTTTGAAATCTAAATTTATGGATTGTTTCTAACATATACTATTGTTATGTGTCTTTCCAGAGGAAGGTTAGGCAATTTGCATTGCTCTGGAATTTAGATTATCAAAGAATTGATTATGGTTTGATTAACTGGTTTAAAAATATTTGAAAATTAAACCTCATGGAGATTGTTTTCGATATATACAATTTTAATGTGCCTGGAAGAAGGTTAGTCAATCTGGATTATAGCTGATGAACTGGATTATGATATTTGGAAATCCAAGGCTATAGAGTATTTATTAATGTGCTTTTTAGTGAAGGTCACTATTGCAGGCCTTACAGTAAAGGTCACTGTTACAGTATTTCCAATGTATACTGTTATCAGGTGTTTGAAAGAAGGTTGAGAAATTTTGGATTATCACAAGGCTAGATTATCTGGATTTAACTATCAAGGCTATAGTTGATTATCTGGATTTAACGTTATGGGTTGTTTCCGATTTATGCTATTGTTATAGCCCGGATTAAGGTTATTTAATTTCCAGGGCTCTGGAATTTGGGCCATCAGAGACTGGATTATATGTTTGATTAACTGGATTAGGATTATTTGGAAATCTAACCTCATGGATTGTTTTTCATGTCAGGAAGAAAGTTAGGCAATCTGAATTATGGTTGATTAATTAACTGGATTAAGATTATTTGGTAATCTAACGTAAGGGATATATAGTTTCCGATGCATACTGTTTCTGTGTGTCTGGAGAAAGGTTTGGCAATCTTTTGGTCTCTGCCTCCATGGGAGTTTTTTCAATCATGTACAAATGATAATTGATATAGTTGTTCTGAATAACTGAAGGAGTTGTGTTTTTGTATGCAAAGCACTCAATTTGATAAGACGTTCAGAATTTTGGAATCTGATCATCAGGATCAATGTTTGGTTATAAACTTTCATCTTTCAAATCTTGTTCGATTTTTCGTTTTATTTGTTGAAACATCCTGCATTTCATTGAAGAAAATGCTTTGGGATTGTGTTGTGGCAAACAGCTTTGTTTATAGCTAGCCTGTGGCCCTATTTTCAGTGAGTGATAAGATCAATTATCTTTTCTTTCGATTGTACTGATTGTACATAATGTTTGTTTAAGCTCCATGCAACCAGAAACTGGATTAAACATGAAAAGGCTACTGTTTTAACCTTTGTAACTGACAGTTTGTGACATTGCTGGCGTGTATTTTCTTCATAAGACAACTTTTTGTTATTTTAATGGTAGTTTCCCAGGGGATACTTTTGTTTCAGTGAAGTGAGAATCCTGCAGTAGAAACACGCATAAAGAACCTACAAAATAAAGAACTTTTTGTTAAATTTTATATTACGTTTTGACAAATTACCTTCAAAAGAAGGTTGATGGCAAAGGGGGGGGGGTGGGACCGGTGCCTTTTTTCTTTCTCATTGCCTAATTCTCCTTTCCAATTGCCTAATTTCAAAATTTCTCCCTTCCCACAACGAAATTCCAAAAATTTCTCCCTTCCCTTTCCTCCCATCGAACTCATTTTCTCCCTTCCATTGTTTTTTGTGAGCCTTTCACTTTTAATTTTAGGGCAAGTCTCCAATCTCCCTTCGTAGTTCCTCCCTCCCCTCCCCTGATCGCACGATTGGTAAACGTTTTTAGTATCACATTTTACAGTTATTCAGTCAGCCAATCCTTCCTTTATCTTCAGGGTTGCTTCCGTTTTCGCTCTGCGTCTACACTATAACGATCGAAAACGCATCGTTTTATGCAGCAAACTGGAGACATCTGAAAACAGGTTTCAGTCCAAGACATTTGAAAGCGCATCAGTGGTACAGTGAAAACGGAGACTTTCAAAAGCGCTGACGTAACGAATCACTCCAATTCCCGCCAGTTTTATCCAAATTAGCAGCAGCAACAAGCTCGTCGTTTCGATCCGTTTTTCAATACCGTTTGATTCGTTTCCAACTAGATGAAAATTGAGACTTTTGAAAACGCATTAGTGTAGACCTCTTGAAATTACCAAATTAGGAATATGCTGCTATTAAGCGCAATTAAACATACTTTATCACAACGACCTTTTTAAGGTTAGGCCCGATAATTTCTGTGAAAAATATTTAAAAGCATACATATCTAAAATTTATTTTGAGTTGTTTAAATGAAGCAAACAAAGGTTTGCATTTTTTATTAGACCGTTATTGCTTTTCAAGGATTTCAGCTATTTTCTTTAAGCTGCAAACCTTTAGTTTAAATAGTCTTGAGATATTTTTATGAACAACGTCTGTTTCATTTTACAAATAATCGTTTCGGTACTGACCAATGGTGATATTGGCTTAAAATCTTGCGCGGTTTGTGTTTCTAGAATTAGATTTTTTGAAATTGGAACTGTGAATAAGGAACGGTATTAGGCCTTCTTTGTTCAAAATATATTTTTAAACATTTTCAGCGGTTTTGTTGCTATGTTTGACGCATGGAGCGCCTGGTTTGATGTGTGATGCGCGGTTTGTGTTTCAAGAAAAAGATTTTGTAAATTGGATTTGCTTAGTAAAGAACTACAGCAGGTTTTCTTAGTTACAAATATCTCAGTAAACGTCTCTCAGTGTTTTTGTGGAAGATTTTTGTTAGTTGGAACTGCTTAGCAAAGAACTACAGCAGGCGTTCTTAGTTTAAAATATCTCTTTTAAAGGCTATTTTAGTTTTTTTGTTGCTTTATTTTGATATGTAAGACGTTGCTCATGTTTCTATAAAAAGATTTGTCAATTTAGTAGAGAGCCAAAGTAGGCCTTCTTAGACTAAAATATCTCACGATATCTTTTCAGTTGTTTTTTGCTTTGTTTTGATATATATATATTCTGTTCGTGTTTCTAGAAAAACATTTTTGCTGATTGGAACTGCTGAGTAAAGAACAGCATTAGGTCTTTAAAATATCTCGGTAAACTTTTTTCAGGTCGTTTTGTTGCTATGTTTTGATATGTTATGTCTATTTATGTCTGTTCTGTCCCCGAAATTTTTTTAGGTACCACGCCCTGTTACCGACAGGGAACGCCCTTTTCCCGAACAAAAACGCCAAATTAAAATGCAAAAATGCTTAACAAAATCACCAGTT